>RJWJ010026959.1:0-22565 GCA_004363605.1 Indri indri
AGGAATATACTGCATTTTATCTATTTATTCTAATCTCAGGGTCACTTAGGTTGTTCCAGGTTTTACTATTATGCAAAATGCTGCTATTAATAATCTTATGCATGTTATTTTGGTGGTCATATGCACTAATTTCTCTTGGGTACATACGTATGAGAAGAATCGCTGGATTATAGGAAAGGAATAAATTTAGCATTAGGAGATATTGCCGAACGTTAATTTACACTTGAATCAGTGATATCTGAGAGTTCCGGATGATCCACACATTCTCTCCAACAATTGGTATTACCGTCCTATTATATTTTAGCCATTCTGATGAGTGTATAGTGGTATTTCATTTTTTTGCATTTCCTTGATTACTAATGAAGTTAGGCACCTATTCATATGCTTTTGATCACTCTTGAATGCCCTTTTTTATGGAGTGCCTGTTCGAGTATTTTACCATTTAAAAAATAGGTTGTTCTATTAATACATGGGAGTTTATTTTATATTACAGATACAAGTTTTTTTTTGTCAGATACAAGTATTTTGAATATTTTTCTCCCAGTCTGTGGCTTTTCTTTCCACTGTTGTAAGTGAATTTCAATGCCCAGAGTTCTTAATCCTAATGAAGTACAATTTATCAGTGTTTTACTTTGTACTTAATGTTTGCTGGGACATAATTATGAAATCTTTGTGTAGCCTGTTTTCTCACTCATAGATGATATTACTTTTGAGTGGAGACTGCCCACCAGATATAATCACTTAACACACCGACGGTCACAGCCATATCCTACTTGACTATGTTCACTTAATCACCATTGGCAGAAACTACTGCTTGCCTATTATTCTTCCTTTACTCCTTATTTAGAGATTCTTATATTATTGAGACTGTAAACTTTCTCAGCCAACATAATCTCTATCTCTCTTTTTCTTTATCTATCTATCAATTTATCTATCTATCTTCCCAACCCCCAATACAGGGTTTGTTGGGTGTGGTTACCAGGAAAACTGGTGAAAGAGGGCTTACTCAGCCAACGAATAATCTGTTGCTAGGGCTAAGGAGTCCATCTCATGACTATAATATAAGTTTTGAGGATCAAAGCTGGGAATCGAAGATGTCAGGGGACCCTAGGTTGTTAATGGCATGTTGGAACTGGCTACCTTGTGTTATGTTTGAGAGGGATTTTAAACCATCATCCTGTTCAATTCACTGTTATTCAGGTTTCTTTGGCTAATATCCAGACCAGGGTTCAATCATGTAACCTGGTAGGGGAAGAAACTCAAGTCTTAGCTTACTTTTCTCTCTTTATCAATGTACAGGTAAGGATAAAGAATTTCTTACAGCCAAGCCCATAGGTAATGCTATAAATATTTTTTTCTTGTATTTATAGGTATGTTATAAAATAGGAAAAGTCTTACAATGTTATATTTTTACATGGTGGTGGGTGATGGTGGATAGAAATTTAAAAAAATCATATCTGTCCTATCCTATATTTTCATAACAAGATGATAATTCAATCAATACATTAAATTTTCAAGAGCAAATGCAAATATTTACTCTACATGGATGAATACTAAGAATTTCTGCTAATGATATCAAAACAAGATTAGATTTCGGTTAGTCTTTTTATGCTGTCTTGCAAAATAAATGGTAATGTGAGACCCTAGTACTGTTAAAGAAAAAAATATTCAATGATACTTGTTAAACATAGTAAGGCAGACTTTATTCAGGACCATCACAATAAGTATAGGAACCACTCAAAGGGATTCTTACAGTAGAGGAGAGAGACTGGACTTAACTCTGAATATAGCATGGGAAAGTGAGAATTTATATCCAAGGAGCAGGGGTCAGTGGATGAAAAATGACTAAGATGAAAGATCAGGCTTAAGGGGGTTTCTGGCAAAACTGAGCAGGGTTCTTTTGATAAAACTGGATTTTACAAGGAAGTACATAGATGGGCCTACGAGAAGATTCAGAAGCCTAACTAAAGTTAGGCCAAGCAAGGAATCTTTGTCAGTACTAATATAGTTAATAAAAGTTAGACAGTACTATAGTCATATATTTATGAAAATGTGTTTCATAAAACTCTAGTCTCAGGGCCGGGCGCGGTGGCTCACGCCTGTAATCCCAGCACTCTGGGAGGCCGAGGTGGGCAGATTGTTTGAGCTCAGGAGTTCGAGACCAGCCTGAGCAAGAGCGAGACCCCGTCTCTACCAAAAATAGAAACAAATTAATTGGACAGCTAAAAATATATAGAAAAAATTAGCCGGGCATGGTGGCGCATGCCTGTAGTCCCAGCTACTTGGGAGGCTGAGGCAGAAGCATCACTTGAGCCCAGGAGTTTGAGGTTGCTGTGAGCTAGGATGACGCCACGGCACTCTAGCCTGGGCAACACAGTGAGACTCTGTCTCAAAAAAAAAAAAAAAAAAAAAAACTCTAGTCTCTTAGAAAGTTGTATATTGCTTGATAAAACCAGTTTCTCAGTTACATAAAGTTAGGAAACATCAGGTTAAACAGTTACATAAAGTTAGGAAACTTTAGGTTAAACTAAGTTAAACTATATATATTAAATAAAAGGGACAGAAAATATATATAATTTTTTTTACTACAGAAATTTTACGGCTTTAGTTGTGACTCTCCAAAGAAGCAAATAAAATTGTCACATTTTAACAATTTGTTTTTCATTCAACATCTTATGGGATCATTGTTCTTTAAAACTTACTTTTAGAAATTCCCGTCTAGCCTCATCCATTATATAAATTATACATTTAAGAGGATGTTGGTTCTAAATACTTTAACTTGCTATCAAGGCAGAAATTTAAAAACAAAATTGCTCTTTTTATGTTGCTCTCTTTACATCCAAGAGAGAAAAAAATAAGTTGAAAGTTATTTTGCTTGGGACACTTACAAAGATATATACACACCCAGTTGAAACTTGCATGGCATTACATTTGAAAGTGGGTATATCTTTTAGCTTTTTATACACAGATCATAGCATGAAGATTTCAAGTGGTAGAAAATGAATCTTTTAACATCAAAAATGATGAGCTTTGCAGAAGGCTGTTTCAATCTGTTATACTGCATTAGTAACCCATAGTATACTTCTAGGTTAATCGTGATATTGTAGGCACATTCAATTGATGAACATAGGTTGAATACTTGAAATTTTGATATTCTACCAGGTGCCCTAAACTGGGTGTTATTTTTTCAGTGGTTAGGAGGAAGGAGAAGAGCTACCAACACTTAACACTGCAGAAGAGGATTATATATACAGAAATTGTCCCATCATGCAGTTTTATACCTGCTTACTACAAATCAAAGGTGGTTCACAGCATTTTGTCCCCAGGAATCCTTCCATGGTTAGATGATAGCCGTAAATGTATTCTTGTGTTTCTTCCACAAGTTTTCAGGTAAACCCTTACAATGGAGTACACCTTTCCCCCTAGCTAAGGGTCAATCAAATTTAGGGCAGAATTTCAGCTATAGCTTTAGCACTATAATATCTTTAGAGTTCCAGGTGTCTTTTTTATTTAAGACTGTTTTTTTTCCCTGACAACTTTAATACAAAATTCCCTATTCATTTGGCAAAGCTTAGTTAATATTGACATGCAACAAAAATTATTCACTAAGCTTCAGCATGTCTTTTCTCCATATAAAGATCCAGCTTTGAATAGCAACTACACACATGGCTCTCTAAATACTTTAAGAAGACAATATACATTATTAAAGGTTTGATTATGGCCATATACATTAATAGTAAGAAAATACGCATTTTCAGTATTGAGTAAAGCCTTTTTTTTTTCCTCAGTAGAAGTTTGATTATATTCCAGAAAAGGAAGAATCCTTCCTTTAATAAGGGCAAATTAAAATTCAGGGACTCTAAATTTGGGAGTCTGTTTTTCATTATGAATAATCATCTTTGGCAATAGAATTCAAATGGCACAACAGAAGGAATTGAATTGATATTGAATAATCTTTGAATTCTTGATCCAATTTCTATTTTTGAATATGTATTTTAAAGATCACTTTGTATAATACATTTAACTCTCATCTATGCATGTCTGCAATAATTGCATAAATGGACAACAATTTTTGTTTCTTACTGGAATCCAAGGAGCCTATTCTACAATTTTCATAAAAGTAGCAACTTCTTTCCCCAATTTACATTAAGCTTTATAATACTAAATATGAAGCTTTAATGTGCCAGTATACTTGCAATCATCAATAAACATATGACATATCCCCACTAACAAGCAGATTGGAAATTATGGCATCAATTCACCATCTGTGCCATCCAGACTCTAGTTTTGGAACTCTTGTGTGAAACAGAAAGTTTACATATGAGCATAAGAGGACATTGCACATCCAGTTCTTCCAATCTTATATCTCGATTCCTACTTAATAGTACAGCTATACTTAAACAGTATTACTTTTTAAATCTATATGCATATACATATATTTATGTATATATACATATATTTAATGAAAACTTAATTAATATTGGCCTTCAAATAACTTGAGTTTTAAAAAATCATTAGTACTGTACTTTATTTTTGGGACAGGAATGAAATTATAAAAAGCTAACGATACAGAAATAGACAAGACAAATTTGGTTACCAGAGTTTCTGCCAAATCTTCAATAGTAATTGACATTTGAAAAAAAATACATGAAAAAGGTAGTAAATGTCACCATGGCAGCAAAATATGCATATATTTGAGGATGATTTTTCAATAGGACTTACCCGAAACAAACTTTAAAAGTTAAGTAGAAAAATTTACTAATCCCTGGAAATGTTTACAATTGGGGGCAGAAAATAAGAGAATTGATATTTATAACTCTTCTTAGAATGAGGGCAAGCAAGGATCAGGTTATGAAACACTTAACACGGGGAAGAGTAAGTCTTAGGGGAGGACCACTTTTGCAATTCCCCGATTTTCCTTCACAGCTGATGTGTAGAACATATTTCTGTAGGAGAGCAGTCAAAGGTATTACAAAGATCCCTCTAACTACTGATAGCTATAGTAGATTCCTAGACTCCTCAGAGCTAGTTCTTTGCCTCTGCCTCATGTTAGAATCACCTGGAGCTTTATATTATTAGCTATGCTCATGTCCCACTCCAGAACAATGGAATCAGAATATATATGCTGGGGCTTGAGTGTATGGTTGAAAATTACAGTCCCAGATGACCCGCACTAGATGACACACACAAATACATACACATACACACACACACACACACACATACACTTTCAACTTCATATACTAGCATGGTTTCCACTTCATGTGCTACAACATATTCTCTCTACATTCCTAAACACACTTGGAAAAGCAGATTCCACATTTTTAATTTTTGCTGTGTGCATTTTAATTAAAAAATATTACCATGATAAAGCATTAAAATAGATAGCCAATATTTTTCTTCACAGAGTATTGAGAGTATGCAAAATTAATTACTCTAAATATATACATGTATTTAATACTACATATTTATTCTAACATATATTTTAAATATATATATTTCAAACCCATTTCAATGCGACACAGTGGTGATTTCCTGGTATAATAACAATTCATTCATTATTTATATAACATTATCTGTATAATGACTTTATCACATCATTTATACATATAATGTTAGTATTTGCTAATAAATTACCAATGAAGGGCACTCACCCTGTAGCAAAAATGCCACTCCCTCTCCTGGTAAAAAATATAAACATATTCTTTTATCACTGTACTTTTCTAAAATAAAATATATATATATACATGAAGACTGTCATACAATGAAACCCTTTCTTTGTAACTTCTTTCTCTCTCCCTCTCTCTCGTTTTACCTAAGAAAACTCCTTAACTATATACTGTGATATATAATTAGAATCTTTTAATGAAAACTTGTTAAACTATAGATTGTCAACAGCTCAGTCAAATCATAGAACTATCCAATATATTTGACTGAAATATATACACATGTAAACAGAATTGTACTAAACAACATTCATTATTTAGTTCATTTATTTAAAATGCATTGAATTGCTAACTGCCATGTTATGCAATAGGAACTAAAAGTCTAATAAGCAAAGGTCTTGCTATTCCCTCAGGAGCTCACAGCTTGTTGGATAATACAGGCTTGTATACAAATATCACATTACAATGGGAAAAGTGCTAACATGTAGCAGAGGAGGCAACAACTACTTCTCTTGCTGGATTAGGCTGGGTGGTCAGAAAAGGTTTTACAAAAGAGGTGACAATGTAAATTGGAGTTTACCTACACCTGACAACCTCCATCCATAGTTTTTATAAAATATAATTATGATTTTGCACATATGCCATGCAAAAATCATTACAGCCAGTCACAATAGTGCATAATCTTACAAAAATTCAAGAACATTTGTATTATCTAATATGTTGAAATAATAAAAAATTCAAATCTATTTATAAGCACTTATTGTCAAACATAATCATAAATATTTGCTCTTACAGTACCCAGAACTTCCAAATGTTTGATACAGAATGAAAACAACATAACTATCTCATAAAAAGAATTAAATATTTTTATTTGTACAGTTTTACCCATTCAAATATAGATTTATTTTAATGAGACAGGAACAGCTATCAATTTGATTAAGGGGAAATTAACAGGAATTTGTGTATTTATTAACACATGAAGCACTTAGCAGATAGAAAGGATATTTTTGTATCATTTAGGACATTATGAAAGATGAAATGTATGTGCTGCCCACTGGCACCAGAGATTATGAGCTGCTTTCACAATTGGCTTTTCATTGCATAAAGAATGCCCATTATATGCTTGGAATTCCTATGCCAGCAGGCTTACAACAAATGCTGGAAGCCTATTGTTTATAACTTTACTTCTTGCCAAGCATTTCAGTTATGTTTTCTTTGGGTATATAGAGGGCCAAGGCTGTTTTAAGTGAAAGAAGTAGCCACCTTCATCTTGCAATCTGACAGATGTTATATTACAATGCCTATACACTAGTATACAATGGTAATGCTATCTCCTTCACCCTAATCTGAAAGTCCTTAGAGCAACAACTCTGTGTTAGGCAATACAATTGCCTAACACAGGATTTGCCTCCAATATCAAAACTAAATGTAAATGAGAAATGCAATATAGGTGAGCAGGAAGCATTTCTCACTTTTATCCAAGAAAAAGTTAATATGATTTCATGAATTGACACATGTAAATTTTACTTTATAAGTGCATATATAGCCAAAGGGATTTAAAAAAACCACAGCTTACAACAAGTTTCAGAGGGTTGGGTGAAAGCAGGGACAGGTAGCCAAGTATTATGTAAGAGTGGAATAATATCTAGGAAAAGAGAATAATAGGCTAATCTTAGGAAGCTAGAGTAGAATGGTATAGGGCGCCAAAGGTACCAACAATTTAGGGTATTACTCAGATCCTGGATCTCCATATGATCCTCAGGAAATAAGAAGCACGCTAAAAGCACTGTTGAGGATTAACAATGCTATTTAAACCATAAGCATTCCTAGAGTTCTCCCTGGTAGTATGTATAAGCATTGTGTATGGAAAGCATGCATGAGGATGCATATTTTAGTCTTGCCTTTATATTTTGGGATTATGTTTAAGTTTGCCTAGGTTTTAATGGAATTAACAGCAATGATTGTGTTGGAGTTATGCTTCAGTTTGTCTCAGTGGGAGCAGTCCAGATATGGGTACCCTAAAGAATGAAATGTAAAACAAATGAACCCTGCCTGCTACAACCAGAAGGAAGACTGATAACACAACATGTGCAAAATAACAGAGTAAATAATTTTCGTACATGTGAAGAAATTATTATCAGGGAATCCTTAGAAAGACAGCTATCCACAGGCCATCAGAAACCCATAAGGACCTTTGCCATCCTTCAACCACTTCAGTAGAGAGAGAATATGTGTGAAACAGAGACATAAAACAGTGAAATAAGCAATTCCTGGTCAACATGTGTCTGCAGTGACAGTTTTGCAGTGTGTGTATGGATTATAAGCAAACCTACTTGATCTTATAAATGCATTGTTCTCTATAGTAGCAAACTTGGAATATTAACAACAAGAAATGTGGAAACGAGTTGTTGAAAATTCTGCACTTAATGTGTGAACTCAGCAAATGCAGACACAAAGACTGGATCTTTGAATGATTGTAAAACCTTTGATAGAAATAAGTGACTATTCTGATATTGGAATGGGACATGAAAGACGATATACTGGTGACAAAGATTCAGGGCAAAGAAAGAAGAGGTTGTTCCAATTATAATTTTTATAGAGGTGATCCCTAGAATATGGCTGAGGAAACACTTTTTTGTTCACTTATTTATTTTTATTGTTGGTGGGAGTGTTTGGGAGCTAACCTCAACACTAACGGGTATATGATGTTAATTCTTTAGTAAGCTTAACTGTTAATGGTTGATTCCATAATATTGATTCAATGATTACAAACGACCGTAAATTTTAGTTGTTGACATAAAATATTAAATAATATAACAGCATTGTCAACAAGCACAGCTAGTGACTAAAATTTCTTCAGATATTGTTTGAGGAACAATATTTCAACAGATGCACTTCATTTCAATTGCAATAAAGAATCCAAAGGCCAGAATGGGAATAATAAATCTCTTACAGTTATGTTTCTCAAAGAAAGTCCCTAGTAATACATGACTTATAAGGACTTACCACAAAAGTGTCCTTGAGGATGGGGCCTTGGAATCTGCACTTTAATAAGCATTCTGGAAGATTATGTTGTACTATGGAGTTTAGGAAGGACTGCCTAGGAGATGGCAAGGCCAAGGTAGTCAGTAATTGATCTGAGATATAGTAAAGCCATGCTGCATGACTTTTATAAGTTCTCCCACTGACTCTAATGATCAGCCAGGAATAAGAACACCTGTGCATTGGCTGTGACAGCTGAGGATGTGTTGTATTTTACCATGGAATTATGCACAGAATAATTTTTGTATAGTTAAGAACTGCATATCTAACAAAAACCTATTTCATCTCACTTATAAATTCAGGAAAAAAAAACAGGTATCATTCAAAATAAACTTCATCAAAGGATGCTATAACAAAACAACAGTGTGTGGATATGTGCTTACGTTTCCCTGAGAGATTATATATTAATATATGTAAATGCATACACACACACACACACACACACACACACATACAGAAAGAGTGAGAGCACATGTGCCAGGTCATGATCTTCTAACATTGTTGACAGGGGCCTCAAACGTATAGGTTAAAAATCTGACTACGTGATACAAGCAATAAAAGCTATAGGAAAGAGCACAGAAAATAAATCAAATATGGTTCACTTAGGTATGGGAGGTGAAAGATTACTTTTTATGGCTAAAACTGTTTGAAACAATTGGCAAGGTTGATGCTATGTACCATCTTCTTCAATGAAGCTTTTTCCCTTGAGGATAGATTACAAGTGTGTAATGGAACCTTCCCTTATTATACCTCCATTTCCTTTCTAATTACATGAATGTGCACTATACATGCAAAGTTTTATACCTATTACTCTAAATTAATAACGTTTTATTTTAATCAATAATAGTCTTCTTAGAGTTTAGGCTATCTGGGCAATCTATGTATATAGGAGTTTACAAAGTAATATTATTTTATGTAAAGTAATGAAAATGTTGGTGCTAATTGCTTTATACATTGCTTGGAAAAGCAAGGCATTTGCAGTTGAGTAGTTAGTACTATTAACCAATCTCTTTCTATACATTCTGGTTTTTAATCTCCTTCAACAAAGTCTTCTGTCTACATTTTGTCTCCCATATTGTTCTAATCTCAATTTCTACATTAGAAAAACACAGTGGTAAGAGGGGTACTTTGCAGGTTAGGCCCAAGAAGAAGAGTGGTTTCCTAAGGATATTCCTGTTGATTTTCATGACTTTTAAATGTATTGATTGCTCAATAAAATGACAAACTCTGCTAGTTTACATATTATCCCTAGTGTTGTTCTTTTGATTTTTCAACCAGAATCAATGTACACAATAATCACATGTTTTTCTTGTTTTCTGAATTCCTTCAAGCAAAATATAATTCTATAATGACCAATTACATCCTAACACCTGCTGATATGAAGAGGACCTTGTCAACATCGATCTAGATTGAAGAACAGCTTTCCTTGATCTTGGGGAAATGAGCAATAAACAAAGTCCATTTCTTAGCAGGAAAACTCATAGGCACTTTATTCCAAGGTAGCTCACAGAATAATTAGGATTTAATGGAATTAGATATTTTACCATCATTTGAGAGAAAAGTTTTGCTCTGGGCTAAGTATTGTGGTTAAGGATTCCAAGAAAAACACTAAAATTCCTGGATCCTTTGAAGCCAATATTTACTTAAAATAAATCCATCCATAAAAGTCCTTCTCTACTATATTATCTCTTCCTTTTTTTCTTATGATACAAACACTCTGCTCAAGCTTAAAGGTAAACAAATTGAAGAGAAGCATCATTTGAGCTCAAGCCATACCAACAATTTTGTGGATCTACATTGCCAGGAAATCTTGCTTAAAATTATGCAAGGATAATTACATCAACACAATGAGGAAAATATCTTGGTGTCATATCAAAAAGCTGGGGGGAAGAATAAGTTGCTGGAAAAGTATTGCTAGCAGATTGCCTAGAAAGGATGATGAATCTATTTTATCATGTTAAAATCCCATCTGAACATTGAAATCAATGATAACTTTCTAATGGAGCAAGAACACATTTAAGTGTATTTTAATATGTAGTCACATGACGTGTGTACCTGTATACATGCATACATACATAAAAGCACCCAAACCTCAACTTTTACTTATTACGAGTACACTATAAATGCTATCAGGGGATATGTGTCCCCTGACATCCCAACACTATGACTGCCAGGTCTTGCTACATCAACTGAAGAGCTTTATCTAAACAAAAGCTCTGGATGCAATTCCTAGGATGATGCTGAGTGGAGAGTAAATATTATAATAAGAATTACCAATAAACTTCCTTATTAAATGAATATTTATATATTTGATCTTATTTTTATTTAAAGAACACAAATGGTAAATGCCAAATAGTAAAATAAATGAGAGTATTTTATTTTTTTATAATTAGAAAATCCAGTTCCTGCATCCTGGCTTTTAGACATCTATAATAGATCTATATTGATAAGGATCTCTATGATATATATTAATATATCTATATCTATAATATTTTCTTAACTTCTTTAATAGAGAATTACCTAAGCATCTTTTTTGTAACTGAGGAGTAACAACATAATTATTCTAAGATGGTGAATACAGACAAAAGAATGAAGTGCGGAGAGCAAAAGCCATTAAGAAGGAAGGCTCCCCTTACCCTGAAGAAACAGGTGAATGAGAAAAACAATGACTAAACAAAGTCTTTTGGAAGCAGAACATTCTTCTGAGACATATTGCAAAGATCTGTGTAGCTATTCTGCCCTTACCAAAAACTCACTCTATTACACAAAGAAGGAACACAGAGAAAATGACCCTTATACTTGGAGTTAGAATATCTGAGTTTGAGTGTGACTATATCATTTACTAATTATGTGATCTTGAACAAGTTGCATAACCTTTGTGCGTGTCAGTTTCCTTGTCTAGAAAATGGACATACAAATATCCAGAGCTGATTGGAGATTCAAATGTGGTAACATATAAGAAAGAGCCTGGTATGCTGTAAGACATTTTACATCTATAAAGTAGTATACTCGTCACCCACATACTATTATTAATATTATTACATAATAGTGAAAAATTTGAGAGTTATGAGACCTCAGTTGAGTTTAAAGAAGAATATATTCATTTGCAATCATTATTGTGAATCCTCTTCATATTAACTTACTTCAATTATGATGCTTTAATCTTAGACTCTAATTACATATCCAGTTCTACTTACTCCATTAAGTGACTTTAAAAAGGAGTCACATTAAATAAAGGCCCCTTAACTTTTTATGATATAAAGAGTTGCCATAGACACACTCTTTTTGCATCTTACCCTGGTACAGTCAGACTCAATTAACTATTCAGACTGGCAAAACGTCTTTTACATTTTTCATAAAGATTCTAAGTGAAAAGATTGTACTTATCTTTTAATTAAGTCATACATCTTTCAAAAATAGCTAATAGATTGAAGCAAAGGCAATGTCACAATCACAGATTGTATTTAGTGCAATTTCACAGACAAAAATGGAGTGAACTAGATTATTCAAAAATGTGTTCCTAGCAATTTTTCAATGCATGAAAATCAACTGGATGGAACATTGAACAGAAAGTCCAAAGGTACATGTTGGTTAAAAAATTTCAGCACAGATGACTGCATGGGAATTTCATTTGACCTCTCTGTTATTCATTTAGAGATGTCCAAAAGTAATTCCTGAGAGATTTGGAATGTTTATTGAAAATTTCAGAATGTCAGAATCTTCTCTGAATAACTTCTGAATCACCTGGAAATGCACCACTGACTTAGATAATGGTGGAATACAGCTATGGAACAAGTTAAAAGATCATAAGATTTTGGTTTGCATTTCCCTGATGATTAGACATGTTGAGCAATTTTTCATATGTCTGCTCACCATTAGTCTGTCTTCTTTTGAAAAGTGTCTGTTCATGTCCTTTGCCCACTTTTTAATGGGGTTGTTTGTTTTTTTTCTTGTTAATTTTCCTGATTTCTATCTAGATTCTAGCTAACAGCCTTTTATCAGATGTGTAGCATGCAAATATTTTCTCCCATTCTGTAGGTTGTCTATTCACTTTAATGATAGTTTCCTTAGCTGTACAGAAGCTTTTTAATTTGATCAGGTCCTATTTATTTATTTTTGCTGTTACTGTGATTGCTTTTGGGGTCTTCTTCATAAATTCTTTGCCTAGGCCGAAGTCTGTAAGAGTTATTCCAGCATTTTCTTCTAGAATTCTTATGGCTTCATGTCTTAGGTTTAAGACTATTATCCATCATGAGTTGATTTTTGTGAGACGTGAGAGGTGTGGATCCTGTTTCAGTTTTCTACATGTGCCACAATGAGATATCACTTAACTCCAGTGAGATTGGCTTTTATCAAAAGGTCCCAAAACAACAAATGTTGGCATGGATGTAGACAGATAGGAACACTCATACACTTCTGGTGGGACTGCAAATTAGTACAACCTCTACAGAAAGTAATATGGAGATAATTCAAAGAACTAAAAGTAGAACTATAATACCATTTGATCCAGCAATCCCACTATGGGGTGTTTACCCAAAGGGAAAAAAAGACATTCTATGATAAAGACATCTGTACTCAAATGTTTATAGTAGCACAATTCACAATTATAAAGATGTGGAAACAACTGAAGTGCCCATCAATACATGAGTGGATTAATAAAATGTGATATGTGTATATCATGGAGTACTACGCAGCCATAGAAAACAATGGTGAGCCAGCACCTGTTTTATTATCCTGTATGGAGCTGGAGCCAATTATTTGAAGTGAGGTACCACAAGAATGGAAAAACAAGCACTATATGTACTCACCATTAAATTGGTACTAATTGATCAATATTTATGTGCACATATGGAAGTAACATTCATCAGGTGTCGGGCAGGTGGGATGCAGGTGGAGAGCATGGGTAAATTCACACCTAATGGGTGCGGTACACACTGTCTGAGGGATGACCATGCTTGTAGCTCTGACTCGGGTTGTGCAAAGGCAAATATATATAACCAAAGTGTTTGTACCCCCATAATATTCTGAAATTAAAAATAAATAAAACATTTTTAAAAAGACCAGCCTGGAAAACACGCAAAACCCCGAGTCTACAAATTATTTTTCTACAGAAAGAAAGAAAGAAAGAAAGAAAGAAAAATCATAAGGCTTCCAAGGGCAAAGTTTCAATGAGCTAGCCAGCCAGGTTATGGAGCAACTCTGTGAGCATTTTATCAATCTGGAAGGGATATGGGGAGATGATACCTTCTCTCAACTCACGTAAAAAGGATTTGGCCAAGTAAGTTCACATATCAGCTTTTATGTTATAAATATTTTTAAAAATTGGGCAGGATAATTCTATCACTCTATGATATTTCCAGTATCTGGGTTCTCATTATTATTTGAACCTCAGTATTCACTGACTTTATTTCTTAGGTATCTGTATGCTAATTAGCCTGCTACTTCACATTCAGGTATCCCTATCTGGCAAGAAATTTTAGAACAAAATATGCTCAGTTCAGAAATTTCTTTTTAACATCTTTTATCAGTTTTAATTGATACACATAATCCCTCATTTTCACTGTCAGTGAGTTATAACAAAATCATCTAATGATATCTCCTGAATAAAAAAAGAAATAAAGAAATAATATTTACCCTCAGTATGCCAATTGTTCATTTGTGGTGGAAGGTGGTTTCATGTCAAGGCTGTAGGTAAGAATATGGTAAGAAACCCTGAAAGGGCCATGCTTAATTGTAAAACAGTGAAGTATATAACAAATATATAGTTACTATTATTAAAAAATAATAGTTGCCATTTACATAGTGTCTACTATATATCACAATGCACTAAAGTAGGGGTTTAAAATTCATTTTTCTCTATCCCCTACAATTATATTAAAAACTAGGCATTAATTTCTCCTTTTTATATATACGAAGTGTGAGTCACAAAAGTATTGTGCAACTTGATCAAACTCAAGTGCAGGTAAGTTTGGAGACAGGATTCAAACTACAGTTTGTCCCCTCAAGCCTTGGGAACTATGCCAAGCAAGGAGTTTCATGTTATATAGCTAAAGCTAATAAACAACATTAAAAATTATAAGCACTAAAGTGCTTCTCTAACTTATCATTTAGTATTTAATAAAGTTATTATTTTTCCAAATATTCAATCCCTGACCCTGCCAGGGAGAGGAGTGCTGGTGTCAAGTCATGGGGTGCCCAAGCTGGATCAATGCCTCTCTGCCTCAGGATTTGCCCTACTCTGCTGCAGTAACAGGGCAAGCAGCACCTGGGAGGGCTGGCGGGTAGGGAGCTCACAGTCTGAGTACCCCTCAGTCCACTGTGGGGCCTGAAAAGGGAAGGTGCCAGTCCCTGCAGATGCCTCTGGGTGGTGACTAAATTGTCTCTCTTGGCAGCTCTGGGTAGGGAAGGGGAAGGGGAGAATGAAGCAATATGGTGCCTGCTGATAAGCTCGGGTCTGCTGGCCGGGAGGTACCCCAAGCAAGCTGGGAGCCTGGTGCCCTGTCCACAAGAGGCCACCACCACTCACTGGCAGTGGCCATCTCTGGGCTGGTGTTGGCAGGTCTCTACAATCACTCAGGAGCCCACCAGCAGTCCAAGATGCAAGAAAGGGGAAATTTAACCCCTCCAACCTACCCTTGTCGCTGGTCTCCAAGCCTCTCGGGGCCTTTCTCCTTCCAGTTCTCCACAACTTCTTCCCATGGAGTCTCTTGTAGTTTCAGGCACCCTTCCTTTCGACCCTCACCTGATCTATGTTTGTCTGCCTGTTTATTTGTTTATTTTTCACTTTCTTCTAAAATCTATCTTTCTTGCAGAGACACTTTGGCTGGAGGTTTTTCTCGTCTGCCATCTTGCCCCTGTATTAATTTTTGTTACACTTTTTAACATTAGTTTTCCAAAGAGCATTCATAGCCTTTGGTTGCTATGGTTTGAAGATTTGTCCCCTCCAAAACTTGATCCCCATTGTGGCAATATTGAGAAATGGGGCCTTTAAGAAGTGATTGCATCATGAGGGCTCTGCCTATTCATGGATTAATGGGTTAATAGATTAATGGGTTATCATGGGAATATGACTATATCTTTATAAGAAGAGGAGATGTGAGCTAGCATGTTAGCACGCTCGGCCCCTCACCATGTGATTCTCTGTGCCACCTTAAGACTCTATTTCACAGAGAGTCCCCACCAGCAAGAAGGCCCTCACCAGATGTGGCCCCTGACCTGGGACTTTTCAGCCTCCATAAATGTAAAAAATAAATTTATTTTCTTTATAAATTACCCAGTTTCAGGTAATCTGTTTTGTAGCAACAGAAAATGAACTAATACAGTAGTTATAAAAAATGTGGGGGGATCTTAGATGCTTTGGTATTGATGAAAGTTATAAACGCTCATCTTAGGAAAATGCATTCTTGTGTGTACATATTTCCAACATCTTGTGTGTAATTTCAACGGATGCTAGAATCCCAAACAAGCTAGAACTTTATTGTGACCAAGTGTCCTGGTTTTCCTGGGCCTAAGCAGGTTTATGGGACACGAGACTTTCCATATTAAAACCAAGAAATTCCTGGACAAACCAGGACAAGTTGATCACCCTAAAATGTGACACTTATATAATACTTAAGTACATACTTTTTACTAGAAGCTAAGGCTTTTGGTTTTGTATATTAAAAATTAGGACATGGGGTAAAGCATAGCTATGAAGGCTTTACTAGGTCAAAACCTTTATATTTTATTTTAGCACAAAAAAATGATCTTTTGACATGAATTCTAATGTAGTACAAGAAGGGGGGTGAGTTAATTTTTTTGAGTTGTACAAGGCTATTTTACTGTAGCTCAAATGTTGCAGGGGAGGAAGCTTTACTGTTTAATGTTTATTAAACTAAGATAGACTTTCAGAAGTATTCAAAATATGTTTCAAACATATACATGCTGTTCGTGTTTTAAGTGAGTGTATCAGTGAAAGAACCTGTTCTGTGAAAAATGGGGAGTACACCTGAAAACATCACAACAACTTCATAAATTGGCCATTTTCTAATAAAAAATAATACTGACTTATGCATTAAATTGGTGATTCACCATCTAAAGGCCTTACAAATATATAATTCAGTATTTTATAATTATTTCCTAATTACAATTTTACTTTTACTATAGCACTAAGTGCCACCAATATTAGTTATCATTCATTCCTCACACAATACTTGTTTCTAAAAAAAAAGGGCTTCAGGCACTGTCCTCTATAAAATATGGTGCCTTCTATATAGGAACCAGAACATTTTTTCATAAATCACAACCTCACATTTCTAGGGTTGTGACAAAATACATTTTTATTTCAAGTGGCAGGTAAAACTAAAACACCTCAGATTATGTGTTATTAATCAAGAATTGTGAATCTATACTATGAAAGCATAGCTACAGACTGTCCAATCAGATTTCATTCTCCTTTCAAATCAGATTTCCCTTATTTTCTGTCCCTACTAATAGACTCAGAAGATAAAGCTCAAAGACAAAGCATAGCTATCTTACCAATAGGCTGTCAGATGTTTGTATTTTCTGAGACTTTTACTCTCTATTATCACCCACCACTCAAATATGCAACTTTAACATCAGAAAACAGTGGATGTAGCATTACTCTATAGTAATACTTGCTATGCACTCCTGAAACTTAGTGTTGATTTTATGCCATGATGTGAAAAAAAAAAAAGAAAAGAAAAAAAAGTTTCAACCATTGGCACAAAGAGAAAAACTTCAGATATATCGATTTCATTAAAATATGTGATAACATTCATAAGCCAGAACTTTGTAGAGATGACACTGCACAGAAGGCCTGCAGTCTAGATGTAAACAGTGACATAGCTGAATTTGATAAACTGGCAAATTTACATTAAGAAAATATTCCTGTCATAGATTTGAACATTTTAAATTATTCACAATTTTCTAATTACCTTCGTCACTGTGAATTCAGATAGACTATGTAATTCAAAGGTTTACTACGTATGGAAGAGAAAATATCAAAATTCTAAGGCATAGGTATCAAATGTTTTTCCAATGAAGATCAGATAATTCGGAATCTTTTAATGTTAACCTTGAAATGTGAATATCTTAAATATTTTTTAAAATAATTCAAGATACTCTTTGTGTTAAGTCAAAGGCTAATTATAAGGTAGGACATTTACTAATATATCTTTCAAAACAACACCTGTTTTATGTTCCCATTTTCCTAGGGTAGGTAACAGAAATTGATAACTCATAGTTACATAATGGAGTTCCAAGATTTCATACTATGAAATGTGGTAAAAGTTTTGCTATTTATTATAATATATAACAGGCTCCCCAGAACCTTTTAAATTACTCATATATAAACTGCTAATTAATACTTTTAAACTAAAATATTAAATACTTTAGAAAGACTTACTGAAGATATTAAAATCCAGGTTGTCAGATTTTAAAGTGTAAGTTAGAAAATATTTAGACCATTAGTGTGTCTATTAGTATAGATATACACGCATGTGTATTTATATGTATACAATTTTTCATATACATTTTTGATATCAATAAAGGGGGTTTTATTTGTCCAATTTATTATAGTAGACCACATCATTTTATATTTTTCTAATTAAGGGGCCAGGGACTAAAATAAGAATACAGAAGTAGAATACATCTGTTTATCCTCCAGTAGAGAAATGCAGAGGGATTTAAATTATTGGACTCTTCAAAACATGTTGTGTTTGTTGCCAAGAAACACAGGAGCTTCTAAACTCATCCAAAATCAGTTTACTTTTGGGGCTGGGTAAAAGTCTTCAGAGGGTTCCTGGGTAACTGCTAAATATTGTTGGCTAAATTAAACTTATTATTTGAAATTTAAACAAAGGCAGCAATTAACCTTTGATCCTTACTCTTAGCCTGAAAAATTAATAAAATTGTTAACATCTGGAAACATTTGAAAATTTATTGGTAGCATTAAGCAAGTTAATATTTGGCACTGAATTTATACAGTAAGACCAATTATAAGAATTCAAAATATATATTTTCAGTGGTTGCCATTTGAGAATTTGTATTGCACTCTTTCCCCAGGAATTTTTTGAGAAATATTTATTTACTTTGTATGACACATTTCCACCTTTGTTCTAGGAAATGTCTTTTCTACTCACATTGATTCACCTTGTGCAATATAACACTGTGTACGTATTATGCTTCAGCTTTAAAATTGGAAAGCGTGGGGGTTTGAATCTTGTTTTTGCCATGTGAAAGCTGTGCCACCTTAGGCATATTTTTCAGCCTCCAAGTAAAATAAGGATAAAACAGATATTCCTCATAGGGGTTATTTTAAACATTCAATGAAGGTACTGAAATACAGAACTTCGCACATGGTGACGTAGGAAGTACTCAATAAAATTGGCTGTTATAATTATACTCTAGCTACACTCACCTTCTTGCTTATCACTGAGTTCTCTCTATATATTTATGATTTCTTTGTATTTACTAGTCCTTCTACTTATAATGCATTTTTTACTGTATCTATTCAAATTCTAGATATCTTCAAGTCGTCCCCTCCTCTGGGCAACTAATCTTAGTCCCCACAAACTGAATGAACAATTTTCTGCTTTGTAGTCCATAGCTTGCCAAAGTTACCCCTATTTCAGTATTCAACTCAATATATTTTAATTTAGACTTTATATGGGATCTCCCTTTCAACTATGAATACCATGAAGACCGAGAAGCTATTTAATTCTTTTTTACCTGCTCCATAGCTACAATGGCATGTATGCAACTGGCAGACTCAACATGGGTGGGGGGGGGGTAAATGAATAAATGAATATGCCACAATCTTATCTGCATTAGAGAGCAATGGATTATGTAATTAAGAATCTGCTGAGAAATTATAATAGAATAGATTAGTATGGAAATAACACATAGCAGTAAATATTAATTACCAAATGCCATAATAAATATTGTTATACTTCTGATATTTAAGATGTATATCAGAAGAGAATAACTTTGATAAGAGACTCTTAAAAATTAACTGTTTAATTTTCAAAGAAATCCTGTTGCTACTCAATTCTTAACTGATTCCCCCATCTTTAAAAAATGATGAAGCCAGGTGTGGTGGTGCACACCTGTAATCCCAGCCACTCGGGAGGCTGAGGCAGGAGTATCACTTGAGCCTAGGCATTTGAGTCCAGCTTGGGTGACATACTGAGACCTCATCTCAAAAACATGATAACAAATGTCAATATAAAGGAGACACAATGTAACTCCTGGGGAAATTAAAAAAAAATTAATTAAAAAGCTTTGAATCAGCCTTGATAAAAAGTAAAAGAAACTATGGTACACAGGGTTATTTGACGATAAGTCCTAGAAGGAGTCTTGTTGACCTAAGCATATTAAATATTGAAATTAATGAGCCAATTATTATTCATCTCAGTAAGATAAAAATGTAGAGGTTAAAGAATATTTACATGTTGCCTCTACAAAAGGACATTAAAAAAAACAATAACAACAAAAAAGAAGAACGAAGAGAAAAAGCAAGTATAGCAAAGGACTTATTCAGGTTTAAATTCACAATAACTCTCTCATGTTTTCATAAAGTAATGAGAAGGAGCAAGAAATCCCCAGTAAGTCCAACCATACCACTATGAAGTTCTCTGACTTATTTAAGTATGTAAGTATAAAAATCCCTAAGTCAACCATATGAGTACAAAGTTACTGTTTAATCTTCCATTGATATAAACTTTAATCATAAAGCAAGTGATGGTCACAAAGCTTGTAAATCATGTTTATTAGAGGAAATTGATTTTTTCACTCAATCTAGAGAAAATTGGATCTGAAAGAAATGAAATTTGTTTGCTTAAACTCACTGGCTCATAAGGCTCACCAGCCTTATGAAAATTTAGCTATCACTACGTTCATGTTCCCACCCACATCAACACCCTCCCACAACTACAAATATAGTCCAAGTTTCCTATTATAAGATAGTATAGAATAGTATATTATATTATATATCAAGCTACATATATTAAACATAGTATACATATCCTATATATAGCTTAATATGTAATATTACCTTTTAGCCACAAAGCTTTATTATCAATTTTTTGTATACTATTTGAGAAAAGGCTGTCTTTAACAGGATAATTTCAAGTCTAAAACAAAGTTAAATTTTTAACTCAACGTATGTACATGATCCTCACAAGAATACTTTTTTTTTTTTTAGGTATTCTTTCCTATTTTACAGAAGAGAAAACTTAGATGTAAACATGTTAAATAATTTGTTTGAGGTAATACAAGTAATGGGTGGTAGGGCAAGAAGCTGAGCTTAGGCCAAACTGCACAAGTCTATGTTTTCTCCAGTTCTCCTTTTACTGTGATTCTGAGACAAGGTTAAAGAAAACATAACTTTTCCCCAACTCTCAGTCCAAGACTAAGAAATCTCCAATGCTATGCATGTATGTTTGTGAGTAAAGGATTTTACATATATATATATATTCACATTATATAGATATATAGTCTACAGTTCAGCCATAAATTAAAATGTATAGTTTAAACATATTTTAAAATTCCAGCAAAGATGACATAAAATTCTATTTATTTTTCTATCTATATGTATGTATCTTGTAGTTTCTTCATAATCTTATCAAGATATCTGAAAGCAGAGATGTTTAACCAGAGGTCCATTTAATCCCAAGAAAGCTGATTTATGAATGGATTACAGGAGTATTTGGACTGCTGGATTTATATGTAAAAGGTTGTATGTACAGGATGTTTACTGCGTATTTTTCTGGGAAGTTCCATAGCTTTTATTAGATTTACAAAGGATGCATTAACCAAAATAAAACAAAAAAAAGGAATTATAGTCTTTATAGCCTCTCTATATAGTAAATTCTATTTTTCTCTACTTGTCATCTCTGGCTGGACAATGTCTTATAAAACTTTAGCTCACTGTATTCTCCCTTCAAGCCACAAGTGAAATAGGAAGTGATCTTATCTGCTTAGTGAGGGCTGGATATGGTAGGATATGAGCAGAGTGGAGAAAGATTACGAAAGAATTGGGGAATATTTGGTGTCTTTTCCCCATTGCAACTAAAAGATTCTTTAAAATAACCATTTTCTTTTGCTTCAGCTCTGATTTGCTTTCTTTCAGATTTTCTCATGGTCTTCCACATCTATTTTTTCCTGGTTCACCTTCCATGTTTTAGGTAAATATTCCAGGGAAACCTTCCCTGATCTCAAACCTAAATTGAATACATAGTATTATTCTCTCTCATAGTACTTCCTTTCATTTAAAAAATTTATCTTAATTCTGACCTATTTACTTAGGTGTTTGTCTAATATCTGATGTTATTTTAAAGGATGAAGCTCAAAGAAGGCATACTCTGTTTATCTTTTTATTTGTAGTGTCTGACCCATTTCTTGGCACATGATAGTCAAGAATTATTTTTTTTCCTGAAGAAATTCTCCTCTCTAAAAAGAATTTTAGAATTGATCTTATTTTATGTTTTCTATGGCTTTGAGAGGTCTCGGAATGAAGTGTCAAGCCAACTATCCATCTTTTTAGCCATCACCCTTAATCCAAGCCACCAGCCTCTTTTGCTTAGATTGATGCAAAGGCACGCAAAAGGCTTTCCCTCTCCTGCTTTTGATCTTTCAAAACATTCTGAAAACCTCATCCAAAAGGAAAATTTTGACACACAAATATGATCGAGTCACCCTTTGCTTATGATTTTTCAATAGCATCCTATTGCTTTTAAAATAGATATCCAAAGCCTTAGGATATTTACCATGGCCTGGGAGACCCGCATGAAGAGGTTTCTACCTAGTTCCTCATCCTTATCTAGTACCATTCTTTTATTCTTAGATTTACTTTCT
>RJWJ010026960.1:0-22598 GCA_004363605.1 Indri indri
GCATCTGACATTTGAATACTTCTGTTAAGATCCGACTGCTGAATTTTCACCAATGTAGGTCCTTTATGTTATAATTGCATTCCTGAAGTAAGCGTGCTTATAAAAACTGACAAACCTAATAGATCTGAAGCAGCTCACTGAAGTTTCATTACCTTGGTAATCTGAACCTCTGACCTTGGGGATGTAGGTAATGCAATCTGCTGTTATTTCCATTCATACCTTAGAAATTTTTCAGATAACTATTTGTGAGCACAAAGGTTAACTCTCAGAAGAGGGTCAGCCTTGCAAAAGCTTGTTGCATTATCATTTTCTTCCTTTGTGCAACCTGCTATCTTAAGTAAATTAACTAGTCAATCCTCTGTGAAAAAGCCACCCGTTTTTTGCAATTTTAATTGTAAATTGTTTTCTTTCCTGGTAGGAAAAAATTGGCATGCAGTCTAAAATGCTCAAAGACATGAAACTATAGATTAAAAATACCTGTAGCTGAAAATCATAAGATTTAAATTTATAAATATTTGCGTATTAAAAATTGCCCTACCAAAAACCATAAAAGGTATTTTTAAAAGCATATTCTTTTTTATGATGCCCCTCCACATGTATGCATCATTTGGGTAGCAAAATGTTTCTGGTGAATTTTTACCAATCGCAGTTTGACAGGGATAAGTTACTGAAAATTTTAGAAGGGCATCTTTTAGACATTAGCATCACATGTGATGTGAGGTGAAAGCACCCCTGCATTTCTTTATTTTGGGGGGGCAGATATTGCAAATTGGAAACACATAGGCAATATTTCCTTCCATTCTCCATGCATTGTTTTGCGTATGGTATCTGAAAAAATAACATTTTGCCAAGATATAATAATCAGAAGATTTCACATAAAGATGATTTTGGAATTTACTTGAAAAACCAAATGATTGGATGAAACTCTTCCCACAATTCTAGAAGGAAAATATCAGCTGGCTGCCTCTTTAAACAGGTCATGCCCTTGACATCTGATTCAGTCCCCATTTTTCTGGTCCTAATGGAGATATGAGCTCCTTATCCCTTCTCTATATAATAAAACAAAATATTTTGGCCTGAAGTAAATACACTGAAGATAAATTATATTGATAATTTTTTAAAAAATCACAATTTTGTAAGAAGATCTACTAAAACACTGTCACCTAATTATTCATACAATACTCAGAAACTTAGTAACTTAACCAAAATAACAGCTAGTAGCAGTTCCCAAACTCAAATGTGGGGCTCAGGAATCAAATTTTCTTCTATTTCTTGTGCATTTAGCTTTAATGGTCATTAGCACTTCATCAAGAATGATTTAATAAGATCCTTCCTATTTGGCTGCCCACTCTGAAATAAAAGGCAAACTACAAAAATGCCCACGGAAAGGGGTGCAGAGAGGAGGCAGCACCTCCTCCAAGGTTGACTGACTAACAAGGCCAGCGAGACCAGAAAAGAGCAAGAAAACATTGGAGGGAGGGAGAGAGGAAAGTAATGAAAAAGAGGGAATGAAAAATCATCCAAATGTCCACTTTGCAGTCTGTCTAGCCCTCACCCCAACCTTCAGATGTTCATCTCTGTGTCATATAATCTTCCCTGTCTTGCTCTCTCCTTCCTTTTCCTTCCATCTTCCCTCTTTCTCTTTTTCCCTTCTACCTTCCTCCCTTTCTTCCATCCTCTTTTCCTTCCTTCCATACACAAATATTTATTCCTCACTTACTTTGTCCTGGGCAGTGGGAATGCAAAGATGAATGACTTGATTCCTGCATTATAATATCTCTGAACTCTGGAAAATTCATAAAGAATGAAGGTATCACCATTAAGAGAGCAAGTTTATTTTTTTATTTAAGAATATTACAAGGGTACAAATGTTTAGGTTACATATATTGCCTTTGCCCTTCCCAAGTCAGAGCTACAAGCATGCCCATCCCCTAGATGGTGCGCACTGCACGCATTAGGTGTGAATATATCCATCCTCTTCTCCCGCCTCCCACCTGCCCAACACCCGATGAATGTTATAAGAGTTGATCAATTAATACCAATTTGATGGTGAGTACAGGTGGTGTTTGTTTTTCCATTCTTGTGATACTTCACTTAGAAAAATGGGCTCCAGCTCCATCCAGAATAATACAGTAGGTAGGTCAGCATTTTTTTTATGGCTGAGTAGAACTCCATGGTGTACATATACCACATTTTATTAATCCACTCATGTATTGATGGGCACTTGGGTTGTTTGCACATCTTTGCAATTGTGAATTGTGCTGCTCTAAACATTGGAGCTACCGTTTGATCCAGCAATCCCATCTGGATCCAGCATCTACCCAAAGGAAAAAAAAAAAATTCTACAAAAAAGAGAACAAGTTTAAAATCACAGAAAAAGCATCTGCCTCATACTGATCTCTAATCAGAAAATACCAGATTTTATAGCTAGCAGAATTTCTGACTTTGCCTGAATTTATTTTGTTCAGGTGGCAATACTTATAAATAGTAGTAATTCCAAATCTCACCTCTTCTAAAAAGCAGTCACCATCGTTGCCTCACCTCTTTCCTTGTCCTCTTTCCTGTTACTCCAGTTATCAAAGTAAACAGACCCCATCTGCCTTTTTCACTCCCTTCCCTCCCATTCACATGTGCACCTGTTGTAATCTGGCCTTCCTCCCTTGTACTCTACTTACACCTACCTGTCCTTTCTTCATCCTCCTGCTGGACTGGACTGGACTTGGAGCATGGCCAGGTTCTCATTTTCAACTCTGCAGGCGTGGACAACAACCTAAGAGATCCAAATCTGCATAGAGAAAGAACCTGAATTCTTAGGTGACCACATGGAGCACAGTCTGCTTTGCTCACTTTGAGGCTATTACATGAGATATAAATTAACATTGATTTTAATTAAGTTACCGTATTTTGGGGATTCTCGGCTACAACAGTTTAGCTAACTCTCTCAATCTCCCATACCAATGTATTAGAAAAGCAGAAATTAGCTATCCTGTTTTTAAAACTAAATATAAAATGATGAATAATTAATACATCTAATATACCATCTCTTTAAATATGGAGATAATAAGAGACTAAGGTAACCAGGAAGTTTTCAAAGTGCAGTTGCTTGTTTTTGACAGATGTGTAAACCAGATAGGAACATGAGATAGGTCGCTGGGAAAACTAAGGACGCCGACTTGGAGGATTATTATCCAAGAAGATAATCTTTCCACTTCATGTGACTGGTAGTACCCTTAGGCAGAGTAAAGACTTTTCTCAAGAAGCAGTTTTGATAAGCTCAAATTTTCTGAGAACTACTTAGTTAATAACACAGAGCTCTGCACCACAGAACTTGGGAAACTGGACTCTAATTTGGAGAATCTGTGAGCAAGATCAACACTTCCATCATAAAATAACCATAATAAAGTCCTTCCAGGTTTTTACATTTGAACAAAACTACCTCCCAGTGAGCCTGTTAATGAGAGATGACTGAAGAATTCAGTCCTAGAATAAATTAGGAGACCTATTGAAAGGAATGATTTACTGTAATTGATCTACATCAGGGTAACAAACTATTTTTTGTAAATGGCCAGATAGTAAATACTTTAAACTTTGCAGGCCATACAGCCTCTGTCTGTCTCATCTACTCAATGTTGCTGTTGTACCACAGGAACAGCAATAGATGTCTCTAAATAAGCATGGCTGTGTTCCAATGAAACTTTATTTTGGGCACTGAAATTTGATTTTCATGTAATTTTCAGACGTTGCAAATTCTTCTTCTTCTTCTAATTTTTCCCCTAACCATTTAAAAATGTAAAAACCATTCTTAGCTCACAGGTTGTATAAAGACAGGTGTTGCATCAGATTAGGCCAACAGACCAGCTTTGGCTCATAGACCATAGTTTGCTGACCCTTGATCTACAGAACATAACTGACATTGAGAATTATCTTAGTCCTTTTGTGTTGCTATAACAGAATACCTGAGACTGGATAATTTATAAAGAAAAAGGGGTTTAACAGGCTGAGTACAAGAAACATGGTGCCAGCATCTGCTGGGCTTCTGGCAAGAGATTTTGTGTGCAAGAAAACAAGGCAGAGAAGGTTAAAGGTGGAAGAAACATGTTGAAAGAGGCAAAATCTGAGCATATCTTGGCTTTATAACAATCCACTCTCACAGAAACTAATCCATTCCTGTGAAAACAAATCTAGTCTTGCCAGAGCAAGACACCAAGCCATTCGAGAGAACTCTGCCCCCATGAGCAAAACACCTTCCACTTAGGCCCCACCTCCCAACATCGCCACATTAAAGATCAAATTTCAGCCTGAGTTTTGGTGGGAGCAAACCATATCCAAACTATGGCAATAATAATCTCTAAAAATAATCCAAGAGCATGTGAGAAGCATAATCTAATTGCTATTGCAGGAGGACTTTCAACTAGCCCATCTGTTATAGACTGAATGTTTTGTCCCCCCAAAATTCATATGTTGAAGCCCTGACTCAGTATCTGAAGATGGTTGTATCTGTAGATGGGGCCTCCAAGGAAATAATTTAGGTTAAATGAGGTCATAAGGGTGGGGCCCTGAATCCTTAGGACTAGTGTCTATATAAGAAGAGACACCAGAGAGCTTGCGTGAACTCACTCACTCTCTCTCTCTCTCTCTCCCCTCCTCTGCACACAGAGGAAAGGCCATGACAGGCCTCAGCGAGAAAGCCATTGTCTACAAGCCAGGGAAAGAGCCCTTGCTAGAAACCAAGGTTGCCACACCTTGATGATGGACCTCTAGTCTCCAGACTGTGAGAAATAAGTTTCTGTCGTTGAAGCCTCCCAGTCTAGTATTTTGTTATGGCAGCTGGAGCAGACTAATACACATCTAACAGCTGTTTTGAATTTTGGAGGAATCCATAACAACGGAGAGGGGCACATTCTATATTTGAAAATTTGCTCCAGCTAAGGCCACATTGCTGACCAACAATTGGAGACTGCTACCCAAAATGGCGTTTAGTAGCAAAGATCATGTCCAGTGGTTAAACCATCTTCAACTCACTGAAGTTGATCTGATATATTACAGTTCGACAAATACCTACTCAGATAAATTTATGTGGTCCAAAAAATATAGGTTACACATAACAGGCTTAGACTATCTGAGAGTGTATTTCCAAATATCCACATATTTAACCACACCAGAAATCTCCATTCTTTTCTGTTGCCTCAAATACAAGCTAGTATTTATGCCTCAACTCCTAATTATATAACTCTAGTTAAAATACTCACAGTTTAATTTTTAAGTTCACCTAATTGCCACAAAAACACTTCAAACTCAAGAAGTCTAAAAGGAAACTAGTCCCAAAACTTCCACCTCATAATTCCTCCTGTGTTTTCTTTTATTTAATACAATTCACCCGGAAACTAAAACCGAAAACCTTAGCTATATCTATATCTCTTCCGTATCCCTTTCTAAACTCTTGTGGCTCATATAAGTATGTCAGTTCATTCCCTCTAGTGGATCCACCATCCCTCAGGACCTTGGAGTCCTCTCCTAGATGGGAAAAGTAGAAGATCAGAGAGGGCCCCCTACTCCTTAACACCTCAATGCAAAAATGGCACAACTGATCACATGACCTTACCCAGATGCATGAGGCCCAGAAAATGTAGTCTAGTTATTCAACAAGAAGAGAGAAACATTAGTGTTGGTGAGTTCTAGAAATCTTTGCCACAGCTTTTATCTTCTGTAGTGTATTTTAGAATTTAAATGCTATTTATACTATTAATGCTATTAGGGTTTAGTGATATCTTTCTCTACTTTTCCATATCTTTCTCTTATACATATAATAAATAATTTAATGCACTTATACTTTCCTTGCCTTTCTCACATGCCATTTTCAATATTTGGTTTATAAATTATTATTGTTATTGCTATATATTTTTTATAGAACTGTTTTTCTCTAAATGGCTTCTATATTTATTATCAATTCTTAAACTTTCTCTATCATGAGTTTTGGATCTTGATTCATCTTTCTGTCTTCTGGAGAACATTATTGGATAGTTTTATAATGAAACTTAAAAAAAAATTAATTCATTTATATTCTCTTAATTTTTGTCTATATCAGAAAGTATTTCTGTTATCTTTGAACATTCTCTTAATTTTTTGCCGATATAAGAAAGCCTTTTTATTGTTTTTGCACATAAGTAATCACTTGGGTGCATATGAAATCCTTAGATCAAAATGTTTTTCCTCAAAACTTGTTGACATTTGTTCCGTTGTTTTCCAACAGTTGACGTTCCAGACAAGAAGTCTGAAGCTTGTCTGAATTTTTTCTCCTTTGTAGATGATCTTTTATTTTTAGTTTACCTTGAAAATGTCATGATTTTCTATATGTCTACATTTGGATATATTGTCATTATTTTGGACAAAACTGTATTTGTCTATTTAGTTTGTAGACATAAGCCTTGATTTTGGGTAAGGTTTAATGGGATACTTGTTATACATGATTACTACATTTATTTTTCAAGTTAACTATATTTTTTCCATTCTCTGTTCTCATATCTATAATTTTGACTTTTGTTGATTTCTTAGCAGTCATTTTTCTCTTCATTCTTCAATAATGTGCATTTTTAACTTTGCTCATTTCTGCTTTCAGTGTAGATTTTAATTCTGCCATTGCTTTTTATGTTTCCTTGCCTTCCTTTCTTATTTAAGGCAGATCCTTTTACCTCTCTGTCTTCTTAGCTGTTGTTTTATGTTTCCAGGCACCTGTTTCAGAGTCTTCTTTTTCATAAAGGCATGTCCCTTTTGTTATTTCTGAGTAAACTATGCAAATGTTTTAGAAAACCTCCATCTCATTCTCATAGAAGTTATAGACATAAAAAGTCTGCTTTTGAAGCTTCTATATAATGTTTCCCTTATCTTCTTGTGTAAAGAAACCTTGTAACTTATGTTTTCTTCTTTAAAAAGGGAGAAATACATTCAGGTATTTCTCAATAGACAGGGAGGGTAAAATTTACTTGCCTTCTCATTCCAGCTATTTCAATTTTAATAGCCTTCCTCTCTCAGAGGTAAAATCAAGGTCATCAGCCTTTAATTTTGTGCTGGTCTATTGAACTGAGGATGTATCTTCTGTTTCTTAGACGGTTCACTGACTTAGGAAGAGCCCACTGAAGTTTAAAGACCTTATTCAAACAATGAAAAAGCATGCTCTATATGCACGTACTGCTCCCAGAACTTCCGATCTGATGACTAGGAATACAAAGATATATGTGTTTCTGCTATTTTTATGTGGTTTTGACTTTGAACTGTAATGTCTACAAGAATGAAGAAAGAGAAGTGTTGAAGTGGATGTTGGCAAGAGGAAGGGTAGAGCAGAAATCTAGCATTTGTTGCCCAGAGATGCTGCCTGTTTCTGGTCACAAGAGCCTGTATATCATGCAGTAAGGCATAAACAATGGAACTGAATCACCATCTTTTCCTGTCTTCTTTGGGCCAATAGGTTCTGTTCTATTTCAGAAGGCTTAACATATGGTACATGACTAAGAATAGGCATTTAATGGGATCTCATCCAGCATTGACATATGATCTTTGCTCATCTTGAATTTGTGGTGCTAGTCCTGATCTATTTAATGTAGCTACACAGGTATATTAATTGCCATTTGATAGAAGAGATATCAGGCACATTGAATAACCCAAGTAAAACCCATTTATATTCGTAAGTAAGTTTGAAAGCACTTCATGAATGCTATATCTTTGAAGTTTGACTTTATGATCAGCTTGCACACTTAACAAACTAAAATATAACATGAACTTCCAATCTAGTATATTAATATTTTGCATTATACCACAGTAGTCACCAATTAGTGAGTAATAACACTGTAAGCCAATAGAAAAATGTTCTAATAACAGAAGGAACTTTTGCACTCAGAACATCCATGGCTTTGCCATACTTGACTAATACTATCATTTAGGAAAATATTAAAGGATATGAATAGCCAGTTCTTGCCAATGAATAATGACCTCATTATTGCATGTACTTACATTATGTGGCATCAAAGAAAAGAATCATCTCAATCCCCAGAGTTTTCCAAGCTAATGTTAAAGGTCTGTCTCCTAATATAAACTCTTCCAGCAATACTGGCACACCACACCTCTTCATTGCTAGAGATGAAATGAAAGCAATAGTGTTCTTAGGAAAAGCAGAAATAAAAACCTAGCATTCAGTTTTTAATGCAAGACCCTCAAGACCTTAATTGTAAAAGGGAATCCTTAAAAGAAAGTCAAACAGTTCCCAAAGCTGTATTACTTTACATGGCCATATCTGGAATCTCACATATTTAAAAAATTATACTTAAATAACCATGAAGAGAAAGGCAACCTTTTCCTCCCAATCCTTGGACTGATGGTGCTGAACTTTTATTTTACTCTTAGTTTTCTTTCTTAAGTGTTATGTCAAAGTTTTGAATATTAGTTGAATAATTGTAAGTAGCAAGATTAAAATATTTAATGGAAATTTAAAAGCTTATGGGACTTTTAGAACATTCATATTCTTATATGAGGCTCTTTGTAATTAATAATAGGATGGGAAAAATATCAAATTTCTTAAAAAAAAAAAAAAAACTATCACCACCAGCCCCATCAAAAGGAAGGATCCATAAGCTTTTTTAACTTTTCCAAATAAAAGGTTCCATAAGCTGCCTTTTTTCCCATTCTAAAAATAGCTAATGAGTCTGGGCACAGTGGCTCACTCTTACAATTCCAGTGCTTTGTGAGGCTAAGATGAGAGGATCACTTGAGGCCAGGAGTTGGAGACCAGCCTGGACAACATAGTGGGACTCCATCTCTACAAAAACTTTAAAAAAAAATTAGCTGAGTGTGCTTCCTATCATCCCAGCTACTTGAGAGGCTGAGGCAGGAGGATCACTTGAGCCCAGAAGTTTGAGGTTACAGTGAGCTATGGCTTTGCGCTACTATGCTGCAGCCTGGGCAACAGAGCAAGACCTTGTCTCTAAAAAAAAAAAAAAGCTAATGATAGAATTTATTCTCTTTTTCCCCAAGACCCTTTTAGATCAGCCACATTTACATTTTTTGTCCTACTTTTATTGTTAACAGGTTTTCAAGACCTACAAGGTGATGTTGAATATTACACACTTTTTTGGAGTTCTGCTACCTCAAATGAATCTCTCAAAATCTTCCCAGATGTAAACTCACATGTCATTGACAGCTTAAATCCCAACACAGAGTATCGGGTTTTTATCTCTGTCTTCAATGGAGTCCACAGCATCAACAGTGCAGTCCTGCAGGCCACCACTTGCGATGGGGGTGAGTCCAGATTCTAAGGATATTTGGCCACAGAGATGCGAATGGAATTGATTGATTCTTGCTGAGGTTGAGATCAGTCATCCCTCCATTATAAAATTTCCGGTGTTGGAGGGAAGGGGGTCCGGGCTAAAATGCTTAAGTGCTCACTGTTGTCAAGTAGCGGATCAATAAGTGGTCCCTTTGAGACAGCAGCACAAGGCTCTAATAATGGGATTTTAGCCCAGTTTGTTCCTGTTCTTTTCAGTGTGTTGCTTATTTTGGAGCCGAGCTTACATCAATAAAATGGTGACATTTAGAAACATTTTTTTTTTAAGATATGTTCTCAACGGCAGTCTGTTTTTCTAAACGACAGCCAAACGCGGTGAGGGCCCTCCCTGAGTCACCAGAAATGATAGGTAGGAGTTCAGCCACTGAGAAAAATTGCCTGTGACTCATTTCTAAGCCAGTTAGCAAGCGGGAGGAAGCAAGGGAAGCAACTTGTGAATCTGAAATGTGTTTGGAATGGTCTTTCTAATCTTTTTGGCTTTATAAAGTCTCATTATAAACATTATAATATCATTACCTCCCAAGCAAGTGTTCCAGGTCATTAGCAGAGCTCTTTAAGTGTGGAAACCATTTCCCTTTGTGGTGCCAAAGGTCGGCACCTTTTGTTTATAAAATAGGATGGATCACAAGGACAATTTTTCAACTAGTTAAGAAGGGTTCTGATGATAAAAATAGGTCTTTGCATAGTTATTTCTGACATGCTTGAATAATTGTGTAATTTAATGCTAAGCAAGATTTTTTTTCTTATGTTAGATTTCATCATTACCTATGGTAATCAACATTCAAAATCATTTACATAATGACAATATTGCATTATTGCTTCGTATTGCTTGAGTTACAAGCTAGTAACATCAAATGATTTTTCACGTCCCACCAGCCTCAATGTATTTGAATTTTTTTTTTTTTTTTTTTTGCTTAAGGTGCAAATTTTCTTTCCTTCCCTCCTTGCCCACACCTGGGAGGTATGGAGTTAAGAGATGGAAAAAAAGACATACAATAGATATGTGTTAGTGATGCAGATGGGTGACTAATTTATCATCATATCCCACTGGTCATATAGTATTGAAGATTAGCACTATGCTGGTGATACAAAGCATTTTACCACCAATTCTTATGGTTTCTAACTGAGAGTCTAATAAGCCAATTTACAGAGGACTACAGACTGTGATAACTTCATCAGAGAAAAGCAGATAAGCAACGAACCCTTTGCTAAACCTAAATACTAATCTGCATTTAGTTTAACAAGTGCTTTTTCAGAGACAGCTGGAGTTTATTCAGTTTCTTCCTTTAATTCTAGAGCCTCAGGGCATGCTTCCTCCAGAGGTTGTCATCATCGACAGTACAGCTGTACGTGTCATCTGGACATCCCCTTCAAATCCAAATGGTGTTGTCACCGAGTATTCTATCTATGTAAATAATAAGCTCTACAAGACTGGAATGAATGTGCCTGGGTCATTTATTCTGAGAGACCTGTCTCCCTTCACTATCTATGACATTCAGGTTAGAACATTGTTTTTTGATGGTTAAGCTTATGGATATGTTAAATAAAACATGCTGGGCTCTGTCTTCAAGTGGGTATCTTCTGTCTTAGTAACAGATTATTTGTGTGGTGGGGAAGGGGAGAGAGAAGAGGAAAATTGATCAGAATTAAATCTGTTTGCTGTAGGCAAACATGTAAATCTCTGGAGAGAATATAATGATAATATGGAAAACGATGGTGATGAGGATAGTGATGAAATTTTCACTGGCAAAATGCAGCTAATCATATATTCTAAATAAATCTTGCTGAGCAGTTTGCCTCTTTCCTGGATCTTTTACTGATATCAAAATCAGAATCAGCCTAAGAATGTGAAGATGTTCTTTCTGTTCCCATTTCTGTTTTTCCTACTTTAATATCTTCATGGAAGTTATATAACCTCACTTGGTATCAATTTTCTCTTTCATAAGGGCAATGGACTATATGTCTTAAAACCTTCTATCCACCTCTAGCATTCTCTAATTCTGAATGCAGCAGGAAAACATAAATGAAAATATGGTAGACACAAAATATTAAAAGATTTTATCTGAAGATGAAAGAAATATTCCATTTATCATTCTACAAATATTCAATGATCCTTACCTATACAAAAGCAGTTGTAGTTAAACTTTTTTGATCTTGGACCTCTTTGAAAACCTTAAAAAGTCAGTGCACCCTGACCTAGAAAATATTTATGCACTTATATGACAAAATTTAACACACAATTTCAGAGAGTGCATTGATGACCTGAAACGCAACTCATAGACTTCTTCATATTCTATTGACCATAAAAGTAGAAAAAATATAGGAAATACTAAGTAATATAAAACAAGAAATTTATCCTCAAGGAATTGTAAATCTTGTTAGAGTAGTAAGATATGAAACATAACAAGGCCAAATGTGCAAATGAGTGCTAAAAACGGAGTCATTTCAGAAGCTCAACATTTATAGAGAAAACTTGCAATTTAGTAAATTTTTAAATAATCTACACTACTTCTAAAACTCATAAGAGCTTCATAAATAATTTTCAGAAGATATTAAGCACAGCAATTTGTTTTGACCACAGAAACGTTTCACTGGTTCTGTCCATTTGGTGCTGGTACCTCTTGCAGTTCCTCATCTCCTTTTCCCCACGTTTGAGAGTGAAACATTCATAGTCATCTGGAAACAACCAATGCTTAGCCTCCCTTACTATAATCCATAGGCCTGGCTTCCTAAGAAAATCAAATAAAAAGATATTTGATAAAAGAAGAAAGGCACATTGATTATTTTTCATTACACTCCATGATTTCCATTAACCTACTTGTGTTATCTCAACAGGGAACATGTGGACTGATGTTTATGTTCATGATTCTTAGAGTGAGTCCACATGTGCAGGTAGACCATAGGTCAAATTATAAAATAAAAGTCATGCTCAAAATATAGCTTTATGAATGAGGTTCGCCTAGGAAAGTGATGGAGCATTTGCTGCATTATCCTCTTTTGGCCCCTGTTGGACAAAGCTGAGTTCTCAAAAGGCAGCTTATTCGTTTGCTTTATCAGGACTCAAAACACAACCTGAGGGCAAGAACACTGGGTGCCGTGCCTGCATGTGCAACCCAGCTCTATGACCATGGAACAAGAGTTGGCATTTAAAAGTATTTCAGGCGTGTTCTAGGGTGAAAGGCTTCATTCATACCTACTAGGTTGGTGGCCTGAAGAGAGTACATCTTAATCAGATTCGGGACATGAAACAGATAAGGAGACAAAAGACTAAAGTGGAATCCAGTAGTTTAATTTCATTATTAGTGACTAAGATGGTCTTATTCCTGATAAGCGCATTTTTGCAAAGCTCTTCAAAGTCAAGGAATACTGCACTTGATATAGCTGTGGCATTTCTGAAAATTTGAATGTCAAATTTCAATTATTTTCATTGTGGTGTCAAAGATGATTTGGCTTCATTTAAAATAAGCATTTAGTTGGTATAATAATACTTCAGAGTTAAGGTTCTCTGTGCTAACCCCTTCTGTAAAATAACAATTGATTTTAAACCAGATAATGCACCTCAGTATCTACTTTTTGAATAATCCTTTTATACTTCCCTTTTTAAAGAGAATAACAATTTCAATTTTTATTTGATTCTATCTCTTTTAATATAAACATGGTAAAGCCTTATGTTTGTGTTTCATTCATGTTATACAATATAGTTATAGCACTAGAAATTGTCCCAAGGTTGGAGACTTGGAATATTACATTAGTAATAATAAAAAAAGATTGGCTTATTTCTCTAATGTCAAAAGAAAATCTTTCTGGAGAAACATTTGAATACACCTAAGTAGTTTAGAGCTTAAAAGTATGTTTACTATGTAGATGAGAAGGCAATAGCATACAGTAAAGCCCAAATCAGATACCCCAAATCTTACCAGCTTGATCATATATCCAGTTTTCTCTGACCCTCGATTTGCAAACCTGTTAAAATGAAGTTATGAGGATTCAATAAAATTATTTATGCAAGTACCTGTCATAATATTTGGCACATATTAGATACATAATAAATTTAGTTGAGTTGATTTTGAGTTATCTCATTATATATCATAGAGTCTAATATTTTCCAATACAGTGAGTCTTCACTTAGGGTCTTTGATAGGTTCTTGGAAACTATGACTTTAGGCAAAAGGATGTGTAACAAAACCAGTTTTACTAATTGATGTAAAGAAGAATTAAGTACCTACAGCATATTTCTGGTCACAAAAACATCACCAAACTTCTAAATAAAGACCAAAATATTTCTAATATTAAATATCAAAATAAATGTGAGCTATACATACATTTAAGAAAGATTAATAAAAACAAGTAAGATAATTATTTACCCACTTATTACAGTTCAGGGTCCTGGGTGGCCAGATCGTATCCCAGCAAGGCAGAAACCAGCCTGGGACAGGCCTCCATCCCATCACAGGGCATACTCACACACACCCATACTCACTCAGACTGGGGCCATGCAGACACACCAATGCACCCAACAGGCACAGCTTTGGGATGTGGGAGGAAACCAGAGTACCTGGAGAAAACCCATTCAGACATGGAGAGAACATGCAAACTCCACACAGAAAATGGCTCCAGCTAAGAATCTTTTTTTTCACATCCACATTATTATGAAATGATGTTAACTCGAGGACTTGCTGCTTATATAAAGTTTATTGTCATTCGTTTTATTACAGCATTGTTTTTAAAGTTCATTTTCCTCCAGATTACTTGAGGTTTAATTGGACATACTCAGCATAGAAGACCTTGAAAGTGTTTAAATATCTACTAAATATTACCTCAAAAGGTACATGACGTCTTCAAAAGGTACATGGTGTGAGTTGTGATAAATAACACAACTCACACAGCATGGTAAGCATATGCCTCAACTCCTATGTAGGTGCAAACTGCCCTACGAATAAAATGGCACATCTACTAAATACAATGAGAATCACATTTGCCCTTCCCCAAATGCCAATGGAAAAATTAGAGAACTGCTTAGTGCTTAGGATTCATCAGTATCTAGCTTCCCTCCTCCATTTATGTGTTAGATGCCGAAAGTAAATTAGCACTGTGAAAAGTACAGTTCTTCTTTGGTTTATCCTTTAATTGAGAGCAGAGTGATGTCACTTTGTGGATGTTCCACTAGCAATCTTTTGTATATTCATTTGTCTCTCCTCCCTCTTGCTGAATGTGTTCCTTTTGTGTTACTAATGCTTGATTTCTTATCTTTAGTTATTCCACCCTCCTCGGTTTTTATTCAGATTAGGTGGCAGAATTAAAGGGATGAATGATGATTTTCTGCTGTGATTAAGGTAAAAATACAATTGCAGCTGGAACAAATGGATATAAAATGGCTCAGCCATATTGAAAGGCTTTTCTAGGCATCATTTTTCTTCCATTAGACATTAGCATTTAGGCTATTTGTTGTAAAGTGTCAAGACTTCCAGAAGATATCATCATTACACTACCTGGTTATAGATCTGGAGAGCAGAATGCAGTGATAACCTATTATGCTTGCAAACTGTCACTTGGGCATCTTCCATTCCTCGACTGTGCTCTGAGTAGATTAATAATTCTTTCTCCTTCTGAATGGTTGGAACGAGAGACTCAACATCACCATTCTAATCACTAAATCAATGGTTCCAAGCCTAATTCTGTACTCTATTCTGAGCTGGTCCCACTGGAATCAATTAACATCAGAAATGAATATTTATTAAACCCCGAGAGGCTATAGAGAACTACAAGAGATTCGTATGAAATAAGGATAGGTGGGATTTAGTTCATTGTCAGTCTGTATTTTGGAAGTGATTGGATTTATTTTTTTTCTAAAATAATGTGTTCAGGTTGAAGTTTGTACAAAATATGCGTGCGCAAAAAGCAATGGAACCCAAGTCACCACTGTGGAAGATACTCCAAGCGATATACCAATGCCCACAGTCCATGGCATCACTTCAAGGTAAAAATATTTTGTCAGTTAATATAAAGAACACTGATGATAAGAAATGAAAATAAAAACCAAAGATATCCTCTCAGCTATGATAATCTCATTTGATAAATTGCTGTAACTGTGTAGGTCAAATTTTTTATATTATTTCACAGGTGTTAATCTTCACTGGACACCCAGTAACGTTCAATCTTTGATTTCCCTGATTGCCCAGACTCACCTCTTTAGTAATCTGTGAACAAATACTTAAACGCACAAAAGAGTCTCCTCATTTAAATGTGTCCTTTAGTGAATACTTTTGTGAAGCAAAATACAGTTTTAATTGGAATGACCACCTTCTACCTTCATCTCTTTGAAAAAAATTGATTTACTTATATCAGATTGCCCTAAAGCTAGAAACATCTGTAAAATCAATAGGGCAGATAATCTTTGGATAACCATTACCAATTTTATCATATTCTTGGTAGAATCCCTTTATTTTTCTTTATCCTTTTGTTGAGAAATGACCACAGTTGGAAAGTGAGTCCCTTTACAATTCATAATTAAGCAATAATAATGATAAGATTTAATGTCAGTTCTAAAAACAAAAATGAGATGATAATTTTTCATCCCTCAACATCAAGTTGCGGCTGGAGAAAGAAATCTGTGTGCTTCCACATCATACTTTTGCCAGAGCCAAATGAATCACCCTTTACCTAAACACACACACACACACACACACACACACACACACACACACACACACAGAAATAATCAGCCCATTATAAAATATTTCAATTCTGAAGGATTTTTCTATGACAGTGAAATTTATCAGTTTTTTTAAAAGATGGGTTCAAAAATATCTGTACTGATTTTGGCAACTAGTGATTAAAATAATTAGAAAAAAACAACAACTAATTGGATTCTTAGCTGTTGATGGCAAAAATCGTATCTTCTTGAGTACACCTTCTATCAAACACCTGATAGAAACTTATCTAAGTTTTGATGTGTTAATTAATTGACAGTAGATTTGCGCCACCTATCCAACAGGATTGCCTGTTATATAGGGGGGAAATAGTCAAGTTAAATAGGCACCAGATACCTTTATTTATTCTTTTAGCAAACACATTTGTTTGCTGAATAATATAGAAGGGAAAGTAATGATACAAAAGTAATACAAAATAATACAATGATATAATAATACAAAAGTAATAATATGAAAGTAATACAAAAGAGTATAAGGCATAAATCTAAATTTGCAAAGTTCCAGTATACTGTGGGAGATATTCTCCTAAATAAATATTTATAGAACAGTGTGAAAAGTGTGGTAAAGGTTTATAATGTACAATAAGAGCATAAAGAGAAAAATTCCAAACTCTACCCAGGATTATCAGTGAAGGCATCTTGGAAGATATGACATTTCACTTCAGTCTTGAAAAACTCAAGGAAGAATTACAGTTAGGTGGGCGGATGTTGTCAAATTCTTGTCTGCTAGCCTCATCATAACTTGAGCCCAGGTGAATGGCATAAGGGAATATGTCTTAGATTACATATTTATGTGCAGCTAAAAATAATCTCTAAACTTTGTAAGAAATTTCAAAAATGGGTCTGTGTCTCTAGGATGTTTTTTCCTCTAAGAAGTTTCTTACGAATGATAACACAGGAAATATATTTTCTATTTGTAATTAAAGATTGCCTACACCCAAATATGTTAATTGGTGGCAAAAACATTATATTATACAACAAGAGCAAAGAAAATGAGAGAAGAGACAACAGAAGAGAGATTGCAACACGATTGTGAAGCAATGTTTGTCAGAAAGAGGCAAATGATTTAATATAGTGGAGAAATTTACAACCAAGGTAATTGGTTGGTAGAGGAAGGTAATGATAGGAAACAAGCTATTTCTCTGCAGAGAACCTGAGAGGCTGAGTACTTAGAAGCTTTAAGGATTGCGAGGAGTGGGAGGTGGGGTTAGGTTCAAAGCTAAAATCATGGGATTAGCTAAAAGTCTAAAAAAAACTATGATTGGAACCCCCCGGTGTCTTACCTCTTTGCTATGCATGCAAAGGGTCTATATCTCTTCCTCCACATGACAAAATTCACCTACCGGATTAGACATTTATTCCCTGGAGAAACCGAAGGCTGCTAGGCACAGGGGAGGTAAGGTGAGGGGCAGAGGTGAAAACAGAGACAAAGCAAGACTACAGCCTGAATAGTGGAATCCTTGGCTGCTTTCCCCAGTTCTGCTCTCGAATGGAAGTAGAGGGTCATAAATGCCTCCAGATAGGAAAGTCGACATTCTTCTCTAGAAAAGAATGAATAACCCCAAATAAAATATCTCTAGATACTAGCATATGGGGATCCCCTAACAGAAAAAGTAATTTGCTACCTGGTCACCCAGTAGGGCAGCACAACCAATCGACAAGACTCAGCCATCTCCTAGAAAGCTTCTAGTCAGCTTTTTTTTAATTTTATTTTTTGGTGCATCACTCTTAAAGATAAAAAGGAGACCAAAATAAATAAAAGAAATGATTCAATAGACTTAGAAACAATGCAGGTGAGGAAAAAAAGAGTATAACCTAAGACAGATAAAATGAAAGCCTCTATCCATAGAACAAAAACAGGATACTTTAAAAAAAAAAAAAAGAGAGAAATAATCAAAGGGTCGAAAATCTCATGGAAATTTGAAGTGTGAAAGCTGAACTGAAAATTTCGAAGAAAGTTTAACCTCTGAAAGAGCAATGAAAGATAAAAATGTAAAAAAAGAGAAAAAAAGAAAAAAAATTAATAAAACTAGAAAACATCCAGAAAGTCTAATATTTGAATAATAAGAGTTCCATAAAGAGAAAGCAGAAGGAAAAGAGGAGATCAAATAATCAAAGAAAGATACAAGAATATACCCCAGAACCAAAGTACTGATGTGCAGATTAAAAGATTCCCCAGATATCAATTTAATGACTGAAAAGAGATTATGTGTAAAGGGCTATTATCAGGAGTTTTAGCATACCAGGTTTAAAAAGCATATACAAATAGCTTCCATGAAGAACAGACAGATTATGTATGTACTGCATTGGGAATTTGAATGGCAACATCAGATTTTTAAATAGCAACATTCACTGCTAAAAGACAATGGAACAAGGCCACCAAAATTCTGAATCAAAACACTTTTCATATTATGATAGCTTTCCATACTCAGGCAAATATCAATTAAGTGTGAGATTTGAATAAAGACAATTGAAAACATGCAAAAAGAAAAACTGTAGATCGTATTAAAAACTTACAAAGATGTGAAGAGAACAGCCTTGTTTTAAAAATGAATTAAACTTCTGAAAAGATTCTGGGTTTCCTGAATTTGTTTATTTTTAATAAAAAATTTAAATTTTTAAAATTTTTAAAATGTACATACTATAAAATTCACTCTTTTTGTTCCAGAGTTCTATGAGTTTTGACAGATGCGTGGAGTGTGTAACCACCACCCCAATCAGGATATAAACCAGCTCCATTGTGTCCCTCGGGTGGCCCCTTTATTGCCAACCCCTCTTCTACCCTTCCCCAAACTAAGCAAACACTGCTGTGTTCTAGTCTTTATAATTTCACCTTTTCTATATTGTCATGTAAAGGGATTGTACTATAAGTAGCCATTTAAGTCTGGCTTCTTTCACTTGACATGATGCATGTAAGATTCTTCAATCTTTTTGTATGCATATCAGTAATTGTTACTTTTTGTTGCTGAGTAGGATTCCATTATATGGAAAATACCACATTTGTGTACAGTTTGGGTAAGTTTCCAGTTCTCAGTGACCATGGTTCAAGTTGCTATAAACATCTATATACAGGTTTTTGTGTGAACACAAGTTTTCATTTCATTCGGGTAAATACGCGGGAGTTGGATTGCTGAGTCTTACGTTTACATTTTGAATTTATGTCTATGATTTATTTTGTATTAATTTTTACATAAACTGAGGCATGGGTCAAAGTTAGTTTTTTGGTTTTGTTTGTTTGTTTTGTTTTTGGGGTTTTTTTTTGCATATGACTGTCCAATTGTCTCAGCACAATTTGTTGGAAAGAGGATCTTTTCTCTCTTGAATATTTTTAGATCTTTGTTAAAAATCAATTTAAGCATGTCTTATAGGTCACCTTTAGATTCTCTTTTCTGTTCAACTGATGAATGTGTATCTCCATTTATCAATACCAAACAATCTTGCTTACTGTAGTTTTATGGTGAGTTATGAAATCATGTGGCATGAGCCCTCCGACTTTGACCTTCTTAAAAATCATTTTGGCTTTTCTCATTAGTTTGCCTTTCCATATAAATTTTGGAAACAGTTTGTTGATATCAACAAACAAAATCCTTCTATGATTTTGACTCGATCTCCATTGAATCTATAGATCCATCAGAGGAGAATCAACATCTTAACGTTATCAAACATTATCAAATATTCCAATTCATCAATACAGTATGTGTTCATTTATTTGGGTCCTCTTTCATTTATTTCATCAGCATTTTGTAGAATTCAGCATATAGATAAGGTACATATTTTATTAGATTTTTACCTTATCATTTATTTTGTGTGTGCTATTCTTAGTGCTTTTTAAAACATTTAAATCCAATTGTTTTTTGCTAGTGTATAGAAACACAATTGATTTTGCTATAGTGACTTTGTACTCTGTAACCTTGTTAAATTCATTATGAGTCTTAGGAGTCTTTTTGTGATTCCTTAGGTCTATATAGATCTTTTACAAAAAGACACTGTTTATTTATTACTTTCCAATCTGTATGCCTTTTACTTCTTTTTCCTGACTTATTGCACTGGCTCAATAAAGTGATAAGAGCACATCCTTAACTTATTCCCAATCTTTAGAAGAAAGCTTTCAGTCTTTTACCATTAAAGAGATTCATTCTGAGCCAAATTTGAGGACCATGACCTGGAGCCATGCCAAGAAGCTTTGAGCAAGTGGATTCGCTCTTGCTGCGTTACAGTTTGGTTTTTATACATTTCAGTGAGACAGGGGTTACAGGTAATGTCATAAATCAATACATGGAAGGCATACATTGGTTTGGCCCAAAAAACGGGGGCCATCTTGTATTGGGAGCTTGCAGGTTATAGGTGGGTTTAAAGGTTCTTTGACTTGTAATTGGTTAAAGACATGAAGCTTTGTCTAAAGGCTTGGAATGTTTTAGGATAAGGAGTTCTGTTAATCAGAGACGAGCCACCACTGGATATATATTTGTTGTGGTAAATTAAGGACCTGCTGGTTTGTCTTGCATACCCTTAAGCCTGTTGATGGGTTACAAAGGATATCTCCAAGAAGGGAGGGGGACATGATGAGGCATGTCTGACCTCCCTCCTCCTGGCAGGCAATTTAGTTTTAGGATATCCCCTTGGCCGAGAGGGTTCCATTCAGTCAGCTAATAGGGGGGGAAGCCTTAAGATTTTATTTTAGTTCACAATATCATGGTAATTCTGGCCTGATAAAATAATTTGAGAAGCAGCCCCTTCCCTTCTGTTTTGTGGAAGATCATATATTAAATAAAAATGTTATTATTTATTTCTTAAATGTTGGTAGAATTTACCAGTAAAACTCACCTATGCCTGGAATTTTCATTGCAAAAGGTGTTTCTTTTTTTTTTAACTCAGAATTCGATTTCCTAATAACAGAATGATTCAGACTGTTTCTTCTCAAATGAGTTTCAATACCTTGTAGATGCAAAGAATTAGCTACTTTTATCAAATTTGTCAAATTTATGGACAGAAAGTCGTTCGTAGTATGTTTGTAGAGTCTAGATTGATTTGCATTCTTTCATTTCTGATATTGGTTATGTGTCCTCTGAGAGTTTTTCTTAGTCAACCTACACCTTTATTAATTTTGTAGATCTTTTCAAAGAATCGTATTGGTTTTGTTGATTTTCTGTATTGTTTTCCGTTTTCCATTTCATTGATTTCTGCTCTTTATTGTTTTCTTCCATCTTATTTTGCTATTCTTTCTCTAGTTTTTTAAAGAGGAGAGCTTACATTATTGATTTGAGACCCTTTCTTCTTTTTTTACTGCAAGAATTTTATTCTGCAAATTTTCCTCTAAATCCTGCTTCAAGTAAATCTCACAAATTTTGAAATGTTTTATTTCATTTGTTCAAAATACTTTTTAATTTCCCTTGAGACTTCTGGAACCCATGGACTATTTAGAAGGGGATTGTTTAATTTCAAAATATTTGGGACTTTTCAGATACGTTTCTATATATTAATAGATTTCTAGTTTAATTCTGTTATGGTCTGAGAACACAGTTTCTGGATTTCAATTCTTTTAAATTAGTTAAGGTTTGTTTCATGCCCCAGAATATGATCTATCTTGGTGAATATTCTGTGTACCCGTGAGGAGAACGTATATTCTGCTGTTGTCAGTGTTTTATAAATGCCAATTAGGTCAAGTTGAGTGGTAGTGGTGTTCAGCTCATCTGTATACTTACTGATATTCTGCCTTCTTGTTCAATCAATTATTGTGAGAGTAGCGTTGAAGTCTCCAAATGTAATTGTGAGTTTATCTATTTCTTCTTCAGATCTACCAGTTTTTGCCTCACATATTTTGATATTTTATTATTAGGAGCATACATGTTTAGAATTGTTATATCTTAACAAACTGACCCTTTTATCATTGCGTGATAATCCCATTTTCTTCCTGATAATTTCTTTGTTCTTAAATTTATTTCGTTTGATATTAAGATAGCCATTCCACCTTTCTATTGTCTATTGTAATTCTGAGTGATTTTGGATTGTTTCCTGGACATTTTGAATACTAGGTTGTAATAATCTGAGTCCTCTTAAAGTCCTCTGAAGAAGGTTGAGGTTTTTGTTTACTTTTGCCAGCAGACGACCAACTGGTTAGGAACAGACTGCAAATTCTGCCTTGCCTTATCAGTGACCACACTTTGCTGTGTTCCTTGTGTCTGTCCCATGCACGTGCCTTTCAATGGCTAATTTGGAATTTGGCTGGGGAATTATATAATAATTCATATTTCAAAGTCTTTGCTGTGCTGCTTGGATAGCCTATGCCTGTGAGGCAACCATAACTAGGCAGCTTGGAGTTGAGTCTGGACTTGTGTTGCTTCATTCATAGAATTAGGAGATCTTCTAGCTTTTTCTCTGAGATTTCCCCCACACTTTCCAGCTCCCTTGGACTTTCTTTCTTGGATTTTTGGCTAGAATCATATAGTTTCTGTTGGGATTTTTGCCTCCCAGGCTGCCTCCCAGTTCACATACCTGGAGCTATCCTTGAGGCAATGACGTAAGACAAAATATTAAAAAAGAAAACGAAAACAAGAATTC
>RJWJ010026961.1:0-22592 GCA_004363605.1 Indri indri
AAATTAATTGGACAGCTAAAAATATATATATAGAAAAAAAATCAGCCGGGCATGGTGGCGCATGCCTGTGGTCCCAGCTGCTCGGGAGGCTGAGACAGTGGGATTGCTGGAGCCCAGGAGTTTGAGGTTGCTGTGAGCTGGGCTGACGCCACGGCACTCGCCCCAGGCAAGAGAGTGAGACTCTGTCTCAAAAAAAAAAAAAAAATAAAGCAGGCTGCTATCATAAAGAGTTTCTAGGCAAGGTAGGGGGACCACTTTTTATAGCATTTTTGGGGAAGTCCTCTATGAGGTGATGTCTGAACTGAGACCCAAATGACAAAAAGAAGGTGTGACCATTGCAAACAGGTGGACTTGGGAGTACAAAGCCTAAGGTGGGAACAGGTGCCACATCTCCAAGGATTGGACAGGCAGCTGGTGCAACTGAGGCTTAACGAGATGTCTGAGGAGGACAGAGGCTGGACCATGTACATACACCCTTGAAAGCTGCAGTGGGTAATTTGAATTTTTATTATAAGTATGACAGAAAACTATAGAAGGACTTTTTTTACCCATTTTTTTACATGTTAAAACTTTTTATTTGTCATACAAACAAGTGCCCAGATCCTTAGTAAACAGCTGAATGAATTTTTACAAAATGAACATACCCATGTACCCTGAACCCAGATCAAAAATAGATCATTGCCAGAATCCCAGACACAACTCTCACCACTCACTCCCCGCACCAAGAGTAATGACTATTCTGTCTTTTAATCCCATAGACTAGTTTGGCTTATTTAGTACTTTATATGAACGGAATCATATAGTGTATGCTCTTTTGTGTCTCAAACTCAATAATATGTTTGTGAGAAACATCCATATTAGTAGGTGTAGCTGTAGAACTGTAGTGTTTTTTTTAATTATTTCTTATGCATTCTATTGTGTGAAAATATCTCAATTTATTTAAACATTCTACTGTTGAAGGACATTTAGATAGTACCCGCTTTGGCTTTATTGCAAATAATGCTGTTATAAACATTCCTGTAGATGTCTTTAGGTAAACATATGCGTGCATTTCTGTTGGATATATGCCTAGGAGGAAAATCGCTGATTCTTAAGGTGTGCAAATATTCAGTGCTAATAGATATTGCCAAATGGTTTTCTGTAGTTCTTGTACCAATTTCATTCCCATCAGCACAGAGTGAGAGTTCTGGTTGCTCCACACCCCACTGGACTGAAGAAGACCCCTCTGGCCTTTGTATGGAGAATGGATAATAGGAGGTCAACAATAGATACAGAAAGACCAGACTAAGGTCACTGCAGTTGTCCAGGAGAGATGAGAGTGGCTTGGACTAGGCCAGTGGCCGTGGAGATGGAGAAAAGTGAGCAGATTCAACCTATAAACTCAGTGTTTCCTCCTGTATCTACAATGACCCTTCTCTTTTCATTAAGACAATTAGATGGCAGTGAGCAAGACAGAGAAGCTCAGACCACAAAGGGGAACAAACACTTTAACCAAAAGAGTAAAAATCTCAAACAGGTAGGTCATTCAAAATTGGTAAATTCAAAAGGCAATTCTAGATGCGTTTGGATCCAGGAGACTCTCAGTAAGTGACCTCACCAGAGAGGGTAAGAAGGGGGTCAGCACTGGCCCTGGCCCTGCCATGAGACAGGAAGAGAGGAGAGTGTCCAGTGGGAAAGTCAGCCCAACTCAGCAGGTGTTTTTCTGAGGTTGCTGTGGATGAGACAATAGAACTAAAACTCACAGCACCTTCCCTGGAGAAGAACAAAATGCTGCCTTGCATGGTGTATGCCAGACAAGACATGTGGGGAAGCAAAGAGGAAGACAGCTGTGGGATTCCAGAGATGGGAGATGGGCAAAGAACCTGGCCTAGAGTGCTTTGCTAGGGTTCGGTCTTAATGGACTACTCTGTGAACAGATCCTAAAGGATCTGAGCTGAAATGAGACCAGTTGAAAGCTGTGTTTAATCTGCTGGTAGCACCTAGGCTGGATTGTGGGGTGGCATGGGGCAAGAATCTAGTGGGGAGGCTGAGAACATCATCCTCCTGGGAGGTGATTAGGGATTGAATGTGGGGAAGAAGGAAAAAAAAAATGACAGATTCAGGAGCCACTTAAGGAAAAGTCAAGAAGACTTGAGGTCTGGCTGGGTGCAGGATTAAAGTTTTCTAGCCTGAGTGACTTTTTCCACTGATGGAGACAAGAAAGTCAAAGGGAGATGGGTTTGGGGAATAGTGTGAGGTCAGTATGAAACTGGCTGAATTTGAGTTAAAACCAAGACATTCAAGTGACCATATCCTTCAGGCAGTTAGATTTGGATCTGGAGGCATCAATTTTGGAGGCGACTATTGGCAGAGGGAACAGCTAATTCCCTGGGAGGGGATGGGGGCTTTGTCAGGAAGCCTACAAGGAGAAAAATAAAAGACCTGGAGCTGAATCTTGGGATATCCTACACTGTGCATCACAGCATCTGCTAACATAACTCTTCCACGCTCTACCATAATCCCAATTCACCAGATACTCCAACACCACTATCTCTTCCTGCTGCTGAGAGAATTTATAGTTATTGAGCATTTACTCTGAGCCAGTCTTGAAACCAAGTCATCTTGTTATCTCATTAAATACTAAGAACAGCTCTGTGAAGTACCTCCTACAGATCCATTTTACAGAGGACACAACTGAGACTCAGAGAGAGAGATGAATCAATTCACAGAGGGTGAAGTAGTGCAGGGTTGGCCTTAAAACTCAGGCTTCCTGACTCTCATGCATTTGGGCACCTACTATGTGCCAAGGAATATAATGATATTGGACTCTACCCTCCAGTAAGCTACAACCTGGACAGAGATAAGGTAGGCACATAAATAATGATTTATTACTCACATAAAGCCCAGCAGCTCCAGGAGAAGTAGTGACAAGGTCTCCCTATAGACCAAAGGGTTGAGGGCATCACAGCAGCCTCCCAGAAGAGGTAAGCGTTGATACAAGCAAGGCTTTATGGATAGGGGAGCAGGGTGGGACGTGAGGGTTGTGGGGACCCATTATCACACTGACTCTTGCCCCACAGGTACTGTGTCCAGGAATTGCAGCTGTTCGCGCTGGGGGCAAGGGCTGTTGTGGTGCAGGCTGCTGTGGAAATCGCTGCAGGGTAAGATCCAAATTAAGAAGAAAGTCAGGGCCGGGGGCCGTGGCTCATGCCTGTAATCCTAGCACTCTCGGAGGCCAAGGCGGGAGGATTGCTTGAGCTCAGGAGTTCCGGACCAGCCTGAGCAAGAGCAAGACCCCGTCTCTACTATAAATAGAAAGAAATTAGCCAAACAACTAAAAATAGAAAAAATTAGCCGGGCATGGTGGCACATGCCTGTAGTCCCAGCTACCTGGGAGGCCGAGACAGGAGGATCACTTGAGCCCAGGAGTTTGAGGTTGCTGTGAGCCAGGCTGAGGCCATGACACTCTAGCCCAAGCAAGAGAGTGAGACTCTGTCTCAAAAAAAAAAAAAAAAAAGAAGGAAGTCAGGACTTGTCTCTGAACCTGTCCTGGCAGAGCCACAGCACTCTGTACACAATTCCTAGCTACAGGAGCTCGTCTGCAGAGTCCCAGGCTCGGCTTCACTCCTCCCTCGCACCTGCAAATCCTAGGTCTCAATGTGCCTGGCCAGAGGGGACTACAACCCCATGAACCTCTGGCCGCTGGCTCCTAGGGTTAGCCTAACTCCAAGTCCGGGGTTTGACGGGAAATGTATTTTAAACCTGACTCGAGGAGCGCGGTGATGTGGGGGCCCAAGCCAGGTGTGGTGGGACAAGCGGGGAGGTTGCGGCCCTACTCACCTCACCTTCCACACCGCATCCAGATGCTCCGCTCCGTCTTCTCCTCGGCATTCGGGGTGCTTGGTGCCATATACTGCCTCTCGGTGTCTGCAGCCGGGCTCCAAATTGGACCCAAATGCTTAATGAACGGCGAGTGGAGCTACCACTTCGAAGATACCGCGTAAGGTTTAGCCTGTATTCGTGCCTTCCACTCTCTGCCTCTTGCCACCTGTCCTTCCCACCGGGAAACCTGGGCAGGACTCGGCTTCGAGAGAGCTCCCTTCACCAGGGCCAACTGAGCCCTTTGCAAATGTCCTCTACGTGTGCGTGGCGGGGGGCGGGGCACGCCAGACTACCTCCTCTCACGTGACTCTGTCCCACCCACAGAGGTGCTTACTTGGTCAACCGGACTCAGTGGGATTTGTGCGAGGAGCCGCCTCACGTGGTCCCCTGGAATGTGACACTCTTCTCTTTGCTGGTGGCCGCTTCATGCCTAGAAATCGTGCTGTGTGGGATACAACTGGTGAATGCGACAATTGGTGTCTTCTGTGGCGACTGCAGGAGAAAGGAGGTAGGATGGCGTGGGGCAGGGTTGTAGAAGGAACCTGCTTGCTCCTGGCTGCGTCCTCACTTTCTCTTTTCTGCAGGGTGCCCCTCACTGAGGCTCCACTGACCATCCTATTACACCTGCTGGTTTGTTTGTGGACACCCACCTGGCACCCCCATGCCCTGGTTTGCTGGAATAAACTTCTTTGAGCTCTCTTCCCTGTCTCAGATTGTTCTCTATGCAAGGAGGAGTATGTGAGGGCTTCGAAATACACCCAGGCTTGGGGCTCTCGGGTTTGGGATCCCTGTACTCTGTTATTATTATCTTAACAAATAGATACTGAGCTATTAGGGGTTGCACTGGAAATACAGTGGTAAACAAGATAGACGAGTTCTGGGCTCTCAAAGAACTTAACATTCCAGGGGTGAAAGATGAGTAATTTGTTAAAGAGGCAAAAGATTATTTCAATTGGTAATAATAAGCACTTTTTAAAAATTCATTGGTAGGCTGGGTGAGGTGGCTCAGCCTGTAATTCCATCACTTGGGAGGCCACCGTGGGAGGATCACTTGAGACCAGGAGTTCAAGACCAGCCTGGTCAATATAGCCAGATGCCCTCTCAATTTAAAAAAATTAACCAGGAGTGGTGGCGTGTACCTATAGTCCCAGCTACTTGGGAGACTGAGGCAGTAGGATTGCTTGAGCCCAAGAGTTTGAGGCTGCAGTGAGCTATGATTGAGCCACTGCACTCTAGCCCAGGCAACAGAATGAGGCCCTGTCTCCTTAAAAAACAAACAAGGAGGCATGTGGTTGCTCACAGCCTGCAATTCTAGCACTTTGCGGGAGCCTCAAGGTTTGAGGTCCTAACGGGCTCTGATCGTTCCCCTGCACTCTACCCCTGGTGAGAGAGCAGACTGTGTCTCAAACACACACAAAAAACACACAGACACAAAGAAAAACCCAAACCACACACAAAACAAAATTCTTTTAAAAAGTTGGTAATGGGATAGTGGTTGACTAATGAAGGGACTATTTTTTATGATAGGTGAAGTCTGAGAAAGTGAAATTTGAGCTGACATCTAGTAGGTTTGCTAACCATCTAGATACCTGGGGGGATTCCAGGCAGAGAGAAGAGCAAGGATAAAGGTACTAAACGGGAATCAGTATTTATAAGAGCCACTGTTTGGGTTTTGTAGGAGAAAATAGGGGAAATTATGAAACAAACACTTTAGCCTCTTAAACTCTAGAAAAGGAAGTCTTAAAGCCTTGTCACATCCTAATTTGGTAGAATTTTCTTAATCTGAGGTCACTGGTGGTTCAGAAAGGAGACAACCTGGGCTCTCACTGGGGGCGGGGTGTCTGCAGGTGGGCTCAGAAAGCCAGAGACCTCCTTCACCTGTCTGAAAAAGTATGTGTTTAAGTGCATTTTTCTGGACTATGGGTCCGTAACTTTCAGCAGTCTGCCACAGACCCCTGAGACCAAACCCGAATGTAGGCTTTGCCCAATAGGAGGGAAAATGGACATGCAGTTTCCCATCCCTCAAACAGGCAAGACCAAAGCCAAGACCGAGAAGCTTTAATAGCGGACGTGGGACTAGCCTTTGTGTAGGGGAGAGGGCAGCGGCGGTGTCAACTGTGGCAGCAGAATAAGCGCGCGTCGTTCAGCGCCGTGTCATCGCGGAGACCTCTGGGTCGCTCGATCTTGGTCTGCAGGCCGCACGAGCCTTTGGGGCATGCGTCGCTCCAGTCTCCATACTCTCCCCAGCTCAGCCCAGGCCCCTCCAGTTCCGTGCCGTCTGAGCAGCGGAAGCGCACATTGCTCGCTGCTGTGTTGTCCCCGGGGGTCACGGGTGCCTCCACGCGAAGCGAGAAGGCCACTAGGAAGCCGCCGCCGGGACACCACAGCGGCTCACTCCATGCGCCCCACCTTCAAGAAAAAGGAAGACCCGATAAATTTGTGGGCGCCCCCTTCCCACCTCCAGACCGATCCAGCCCTTGAGACTTTCCAAGCCAGGTGCTACAAGACCCCCTGGGTTGGATCTAGCCACCGGATTCCGCCGAGGTGCCAAGAAGTCTTCCATTCACACCCGCTCCCCACCCCAGGTCTAAACTGCCCTGTCGCTCTGGAAGAGCCTGCCTACCAGGAGGGGGGGCGTGTAACAGGGGATAAAGGACATACCCTCACCCTAGGGGATCCTTGACCCCCGCCCCCACGCCCCCACGCCCCCACCTTCCAGACTGGGACTCCACCACATGAGTGTTGCGCTGGGCATTCCCGCGTGCGCAGTGCAGCCGGATCCCGTTCAGAGCCGTGTCGTCGCCAGGAATGCCTTGGGGGGGCTCCACCTGGGTGGCGAGGAGGAGTCAGGGGACTGCCATCTTTGGGCTCCGCTGGCCCCGCGCATCTCTGCCCCCGCCAGCACCTAGGCCTGAGCCCCCACCTTGAGCGAGAACCCGCTGGCAAAGAATCCGACAGGACACATCTCAGGCCAGGCCCATTCTCCCCAGGGACCCCCGTTGGTCACTTCGATGACCGACGTGTAACCGCTTGGGCCATCTGCCTGTGCACATCTGCAGCAAGTCACCCACAGCAGCAGCAGCAGCTCGGCTCCCGCGCCCCGCTCCATCCCTCAGCGGCTGGGAACCAGGCCTTTTAAGCACGTTTATATCAGTTCGGCTCCTACGGAGGGCTCCGATTGCGGAAGGATCTCTCGGATTAAGTGACACCCAAAGCTAATCCGCTCCTGGAACCCCGCAGACTCGATTTCCTGCTCGCGGAGGCCCCCCAAGGCTCCCAGTGCTAGAGGAGGAGGGGCAGTGAGGGCAGGTGAATTCAAACAAGCTTCACCTACTGAGGTTTACTGTAGCCACGAATTGTGGTTAGCGCTTCGCAGCAGCCGTGTTTTATTTAATCCGCACAATTTTAGGAGGTGGGAATTACCCTTCGTATTTTGTAGTTGAGGGAACTGGGTCTCAGAAATGACAAGCGACTTGCCCAAGGTCACAGCCAACAAGCCTGGAAACATTCCAGCTCTGGGAGCGGAGACCAGGACTAGGAATGGAAGTGATCTCTTGGGAACCCCTCCAGGGACGGGACTGCTCAGGAGCGAGGGATCTCCAGTATGCGAGGGGGCATCAGAGTGAGAATAGGGCCTGAATCCATGAACTGTAGGAGCTGAGAAGGGTCTTCTTAGAGACTGGGCCCCTGACTCCTTGAGAATCTGGGACACCCCTCCCCATCCCAGAAGCAAATATACACAGACAGAAAGAAACAATTCTAAGAAGTTTAGGGGCAGGGGACTAAGAATCCTTAAGAACAGATGATGGTGTTTCTTCCATTGCTTTCTGTACCCTCTATCTTTTCCCAGAATGCCTTTCCCCCCATGACCACTAGGTGGACTCCTAATTTGCGAAACAAAAAACCAAAAAAACTGGCTAAAATTGACAGGGGCCAGCACCCTTGATTTACCTGCCCCTCATACACATTCCTTCTTTTATTCAATATATGTTTACTTATCAATAATGTGTTTTGGCTCAAGCAATATTCCAAATGCTGTAAGAAATCAAGAAAAACAAGGCCCGTGTCTTCGTCAGAGCTCACATTCCAGGAGGGAAGACAGATGATAAATTCTCTCCCAATGGAACTTGAACTCTGTGAAGGCACTTTTCTTTTTCTTTTTTTTTTTTTTTTTTTTCCTTTTTTTTTTTTTTTTTTTTTTTTTTTTTTTTTTTTTTTCTTTTTTTTTTTTTTTTTTTTTTTTTTTTTTTTTTTTTTTTTTTTTTTTTTTTTTTTTTTTTTTTTTTTTTTTTGGAGACAGGGTCTCACTTTGTCGCCCTGGTTAGAGTGTGGTGCACTGTAACCTCAAACTCCTGGGCTCAAGTGATCCTCCAGGTCAGCCTCTCAAAGTGATAGGATTACAGGCATGAGTCACCATGCCTGGCTGAAGGCACTTTTGTATTCTTGAGGAGTAGTACAGGGCCTGGCTTGTGGAAGTAGTTAAAGGTTGGTATAATGAATGATTGAGGAACCAATCTGGAGTTTAAAAAATTAAACCACAAAAATATAAAAGGATAAAACCTTAAGTATATGATTGAGAGGTCATGTATCCAAATCAAGACAAGGCCCCTTAGGGATAGAAGAGAGAATTTAGAAGTGGGTGTTGCCTGGATCCTGGAGGTCCCCCAGTGCTTGAACGTTAATAAGCAAGATTTATAGGGCAATTGTGGTCAGCTTTTTCATTTACAGTGCTTTCACATACATTGTCATTTAATCCTCACACCAGGCTTGCAAAGTACCTATTATTATCCTCAATTTACAATGGAGGGAACTCAAGCCCAGAGTTAACTTAGGGCCTACACCATTGCTCAGTAGGGGAGCTGGTTCTGACCCCTGCCTCTCTTCCCAATACCCAAGCTGCCCTTACTACAGCTGGCTCTGCAGGGAAGGGAAATACAGAGACCTGTCATTGCCACCACAGAATCTCCCAAATTCCCTTAATCTGGTCCCTCACACCCAGGGTAGCTGCCCTCTGGGACAAAGGGCACAGGGGAGAGGGGGCCCCAGTAGTTTAATTATTAACCCTTTGCATCTCAGGGCACCACAGGCTTCTCTCCCCTCCTGGAGACAGAGAGACACGACTGGCCAGGGGCTGGTGGTCCCAGCAACAGCCATGGGGGTCGCAGGGTGGCCCCTGGCCCGGCAGCACTGTTTCCGCCACTCAATTCCTCTGGCTATCTTCCTGCTGCTGCTTCTTTATCTCAGTGCTTGGATCCTGGGTGAGTGTCCCCCTCTCTCAGCTGCTCTGGGAGGAACTCAGGAGTCCAAGCCCTGCTTTTCAGGTGCTCAACGCTCGCTCCGCCTCTCCTCAGGGGCCCTCTCAGGCTGGGGATCCGGGGCACAGGCCTGCATTCCAGAGGGACCACCGCCCTTCCAGGTACGTTCAGGGGAAGGCTAGGCGTGGGAGCTCCAGATGGGACCCTGAAGAGGGGGACGTGGAGCCAGGCTGAGCATCTGGCAAAGGGTGGTCCTCCTCCTCCTCTTCCCTCTCCCATCAGAAGCTGAGAGTACAGCAGGAGGGACACCAACTAGACCTTAGGAACAATTTCTTCAGAGCCTGACTCTGCTGCTAGCTAAGTAGGTCCAGCAGCCTAGAGGTTCTGCTCCCGCCCCCTTCCCCTCATATCTATCCCCCAGGTCCAGCAAGAGTTGGGAGCCCTGGGAGCCCCACAGTGGAAGGAGCCTCGTGTCTGGAACCTCAGGGGATGCTGGGTCGCATGATGAGGCCATTCCAAGCCAGTCTGAACCCCGCAGGGGATGTGGAGTTGTCGCAGTACTTGGTAGGATGGAGGGAACTAGTCAAGTGAGTGGTCTCCCTCCCGCAAGCCAGTCCCCTCCTCCTTGTTCCATTGTCCTCTCTCAAATGGTCTCTCCCATCCCACCACCAAACACACAGGCTCGTAACTCCCTTGGGCTCCATCTTCACCTTCGCCACAAGCGAGGCCTCCACCAAGGTGACAGCCCTCGAGGCTCGGCTGCGCGGCCCAGACGCAGAGCACTACACTTCGCTGGCGGCCATGGCGGCGTGGGAGCAGCGGACCGGCCTACTGGGGCGGACCTGGTCTGTACCCCGGGACACGGCCCTGTCCTCGGGCTCACGCACGCTGCTCTTGCTGCACCGCGCGCTGCGCTGGTCGCAACTCTGCCTCCACCGGGTGGCGACCGGGGCGCTCGGAGGCCCGGACGCCGGCGCGCAGTGCAGCGACGCCTACGGCACGGCCCTGGCACCGCACCACCCCTGGCTCATCCGTCAGGCCGCCCGCCTCGCGTTCCTCGCCTTCCCGGGTCGCGGCCGCTTGCTCGAGCTCTTGTGTCCAGGAACCACAGAGGCGGAGGCGCGGACTGCGCTGGCCCGGGCCGCCGGCACCCTGGAGGATGTCTACAACCGCACCCAGGGCATACTGGCCGAGCTCGAACTGCTTCAGCTGGCCTGAGGACGGCGGCTGCAGGGGACCTGCAGGGAAGGGAGCGCCCAGGGGCAGGGCCAGCAAAGCCCAGGCTCCAGGCTGGCGGCCTAGATATCCCGCCCCTCTAGTGACGCCACCGCAGCTGAGGCCCGCCCCCGGCGGGGGATGATTTTGAGTTCCTTCCTCTATCCGCAGTCTCAGAAACATGGGAGGAGCAGTGAGGAATAAAAAGTGTTCTTTGGCAGCTGTCCACGTAGGGCGTTTTGTGGATGACAGCAGGCGCTTAAGGGAAATTAAAAAACCATTATGGGAAGATGTGTCATCCCTGTTCCCAGCTGCAGAGAGACTCACGCTACCCCTGGCCTATCTCAGCCACTCCCATGGCAACTGCATGTCAAGTCTCCAGCCCAAAACTGTCCCCTGAGCTCCATCCCTATACAGTCAACTCTTTCCTGGACACTTCCAGACACCGCAAATACAACATGTGCAACACAGATGCCTCCAGTTTCCCCCCAGAACTGCACCACCTCCTCTGTTCCGTTTCTGTGAATACTAATAAATGGCAACCTCTCCATTAAACTCCCAAGCCTAAAATATGTGCGTCATGCCTCACACCGAGCAGGTGCTCAGATAGAGTATGTTTATTGAATGATCCCTTGGCCGCTCCCATAACAATAATGAACATGAAAGAGCTTGACCATTTCATACACTGATAATTCCCAAATCATAACTCCAATCCACTTGGAGAAAAGAGGGGGCATTACTACTGACCTTACAGAAATAAAAAGGTTTATAATAAACACTATAAACAATTGTAGGCCAACAAATTTGATAACCTAGATAAAATGGACAAATTCCTAGAAAGACATAAACTAGCAAAATTGATTCAAGAATCATTAGAAAATCTGACTAGAGCTATAACAAATGAAGAGATTGAGTAATGATTTAAAGAAAAACTTTCCACACAAAAAAAGCCAAGGACAAGATGTCATCACTGATGAATTTTACCAAATAATTAAAGAATTAATGAGATCCTTTATAAACTCTTACAAAAACAGAAGAGGAGGTAATTCTTCCTTACTCATTCTATCAGGTCAGTATTACCCTGATACCAACGCCAAAGATCTGAGAAACAAACAAAAAAACTACAGACCAATATATTTTATGAAGACAGATGCAAAAAATCCTCAAAAAATATTAGCAAACCACATATAAAAAGGACTATGCACCATGACCAAGTGGGATTTATGTCAGGAATACAAAATTGGTTGAACGTATGAAAATCAATGTGATACATTACATTCATAAAGTAAAAGAAAAAAACACATGATCATCTCAATAAACTCAAGAAAGCATTTGACAAAATCCAATATTCTTTCATAATAAAAACAATAAACAAACTAGGAATGAAAAGGAACTTCCTCAGCCTGATAAAGGGCATCTATGAAAAACCCACAGCTGGCCAGGCATGGTAGCTTATGCCTGTAATCCCAGCACTTTGGTAAGCCAAGGTTGGAGGCCAGGAGTTCAAGACCAGCCTGGGCAATATAATGAGACCCTATCTCTGCTAAAAAATGAGCTGAGCACAGTGGCACATGCCTGTAGTCCCAGCTACTTGGGAGGCTGAGACAGGAGGATCACTTGAGCTCAGGAGTTCAAGGCTGCAATGAACTATGATCAGGCCACACTCCACTCCACTCCACCTTGGACAACAGAGCAAGACCCCATCTCTTAAAAAAGAAAAAAAGAAAAACCTACATCATATTCAATTATTAATATGAAAAACTTTTTCCTCAACTGTCCCCCTAAAATCAGGAACAAGAAAAGATGTCTGATTTTGCCATTCTATTCAACATTGCACTGGAGTTTCTAGCCAGGGCAATTAGGCAAGAAAATTAAATAAAAGGCATCCAGATTGGCAAGGAAGAAGTAAAACTATATTTGCAGATGACATGATTATATACATAGAAAAACCCTAAAGAACGTACACACACAAACTATTAGAACAAATAAATGGCTTGATGAGGTTGCAGGATATAAGATCAACACCAAAATCAGTTGTACTTCCATATACTAGCAATGGAAATCCAAAAATGAAATTAAGAAAACAATTTTACTTACAATAGCATTTAAAAAAAATACTCGGGGAGGCCAAGATGGGAGAATTGAGGTCAGAAGTTTGAGACCATCCTGAGCAAGAGTGAAACCCCTTTCTACCAAAAATAGAAAAAAAATTACCTGGGCATAATGGCATGCACCTGTGGTCCCAGCTGCTCAAGAGGCTGAGGCAGGAGAATCATTTGAGCCTAGGAGTTTGAGGCTGCAGTGAGTTACGATGATGCCACTGTACTGTAGCCTGGGCAACAGAGCAAGACTCTGTCTTAAAAACAAAAAAAAAGATAAACTACTTGGTAACAAGTATTTCAGTTATTATCAATTAGACTGGGAACAAATTTAACCAAAGAAGTGCAAGACCTGTACACTGAAAACTATAAAACGTTGTTAAAATAAATTAAAGAAGACCTAAATAAATGGAAAAACATCTCATGCTCACGAGTTGCTAATCCTAAAATTTATATGGAGATGCAAGGGACCCAGAATAGCCAAAACAATCTTGAAAAGGAAGAACAAAGTTAGAGGATTCACACTTCCTGATTTCAGAAATTACTACATTCAGAAATTAGATAGTGGTTATGATTGCACAACATTGTAAATACACTAAATGACACTGAATTGTACACTTTAAAATCATTAATTTTGTTATATGAATTTTGCCTCACTTTTTAAAAATGTACAAAAAGCTACAGTAATCGAGACAGTGTGATGCTGGCATAAGGATAGACATATAGATTATTGGAATAAAACAAAATCCAGAAATAAACCCATATATATATGTTCAACTAATTTTTGACAAGGGTGCTAAGATCATTCAATGGGGGTAGAATAGTCTTTTCAAAAAACGGTACTGGAACAACTGGCTATCCACATGGAAAAAAATGAATTTGGACTCCTTCTTCACGTTGCACACAAAAATTAACTCAAAATGGATAAGAGACTTACAAATGTAAGAGGTAACACTATAAAACTCTTAGAAAAAGACAAGTATAAATCTTTCTGGCCTTGAATTAAGGCAATGGTTTTTTGGATATGAACTCCAAAAGCACAAACAAGCCGAAGGAAAATGGATAAATTGAACTTCGTCAAAATTTAAAAATTTGTGCTTCACAGGACACCAATAAAAAAAGTGAAGATAATCCAATGGGAGAAAAATATTTGCAAATCATGTATCTAATAAGTTTCTAGCATCCCAAATACAAAAAGAACTCTTACAACTCAATAAAAAGACAATGAGAGCCTGGCAACAAACAGTGACGCACAGCTGTAGTCCCAGCTACAAGGGAGAATGGCTTAAGCTCAGGAGCTGGAGACTGTAGTGCGCTATGATCATGATCAAGCCTGTGAACGCCACTGCACTCCTGGGCAACAAAGCGAGACCTCCTTCTCTAGAAAATAAAATAAAACCCAATTTAAAAAGAACTTGAATAGACATTACTCCAAAGAAGATATATAAATGGCAATTAGCACACAGAAATATGCTCAGCATCACTAATCATTAGGGAAATACAAATCGAAACCTTAAGATGCCACTTCACACCCACTAGAATGGCTATAATCAAAATTATGCACAATAACAAGTGTTGGTGAGGATGTGGAGAAATCAGAACCCTCATATGTGGCTGGTGGGAATGTAAAATGGTGCCACTGCCATGGAAAACATTTGTCCATGCCTCAAAATGTTAAACAGTTACCACAGGACCCAGCAATTCCACTGCTAGCGTATATACCCAAGAGAAATGAAAACATGGTGTTAGTCATTCTAACTCAGAGACTCTCAAGTCTATCTTGCAGGCCCTTTGAACTGCAACTCCAATAAGATCAGTACAGCGCAAGCCGACAGGAACGTTTTCCCGCAGACTTTTTTGTTGTTGCTTGCCACACTGCCAACAAGTGCTCACTGTCGCAAAAGACCGTACCTACGCCGTACTGTACATGTTTCTTTTCCCTTCTGCCGTCAACCGCGGCGCAGCTTCACTTCACAAGACCTCAGAGCGCCGCTAAAGAGAGTGACAGAGCGCTTTACGACAGTTGCTTTGAGGCAGAACCGGAGGAGAAAGATGGCGGCCACCTTAGTAGCTGCTCGGGGAGTGGTGCCGGCACCGGCCTGGGGGCCGGAGGCCATCACTCCAGACTGGGAAAACCGTGAAGTCTCCACAGGGGTGAGGAAGGAGTCGGGGTTCATTAGATGTGCACAAAGCCTGATGCGATGGAAGGATAAAATCTGAGTAGGGTTGAGAGATTTGGTCGGGGTGACGGAGGGCTGGTGGACTGTGTTGTGCTCGAGACAGAGGGGGAGGTGTCCTGAGGATGGTGGGGTGGTGTGGTACGTTCGGAGTGGGAGGTGAAGGGTGTGTGCTGAAACGTGGAATTCTGGAATCCTGCGGGGCGAGTGAAGCCTCTGGGCTTAAGGACGGGATGAGTCTTTTGGGATTTGAGGGTTGGGATTCTGGTATTCTGAGGGTGTTGAGGCCCCTGTAAGATTTGAAAATGGGTCGGTGGTGCGCGAATTTCGTATTCTGGAAACTGAGTAGAGGGATCTTTGGAGTTTGTGTATGCTCAAGAACGTGGAAAGACCCAGACTCACTACTTTCTCCCTTTTCCCAGACCACTATCATGGCCGTCCAGTTTGACGGGGGCGTGGTATTGGGGGCGGACTCCAGAACAACCACTGGGTGAGCTCAGGACACATTGTGAAGTCTTCCCATGTTTCCTTTCCTTCCCTGCCTGCCAGCCCACCCTTATCCAACACAGACCATTGTGGGAAGGGAAGTCTCTTCTCTTTCTACAGATAAAGATTTGTCCCAGTTTCTACTATTTCTAGTTCCCCTCACCGTTTGGTGAAATCCTTACAAAAGTCTGTTCTCCATCCATCCTATTTCAGTTTGGTTGAGAACAAATAGGCAATACTGGAATTCCTATCCCTGGGCCCTAAGGAAGTGGATAGTGATGGGATGGAGGTGGGAGGTAGGTGGGTTGCTTCCATCACTATTCTGCCATCCTGCAGGTCTTACATCGCCAATCGAGTGACTGACAAGCTGACTCCTATTCATGACCGAATTTTCTGCTGCCGCTCAGGCTCAGCAGCTGATACTCAAGCAGTAGCTGATGCTGTCACTTACCAGCTTGGTTTCCACAGGTGCTGTGGGGCAGGGGAGGAACACATATCTGAAGGCAATTGGACCTGAGAAGCTAAATGGCCTGACTCCCAGGTCCTGACTCTTCTTTCTCTGTGACTCCTCTCACCGTCTAGCATTGAACTGAATGAGCCTCCACTGGTGCACACAGCTGCCAGCCTCTTTAAAGAGATGTGTTACCGATACCGGGAAGACCTGATGGCAGGAATTATTGTTGCTGGCTGGGACCCTCAAGAAGGAGGGCAGGTCAGACCCTTTCCTCCTCCCCCAATCCCCTTTCTGAGAACTGGAACCATGCGTTCAATCCTCTCTCCCCATCCTTTTTCTATTTCACTTTCCAGTCCCTACATCATTTACTCTTACTGCTAACTCCCCCCAGACCAATGCCACAATGGAAAGGTGAATGAATATACCTGTGTTGGAGGGAGGGTACAAGTGACTTTTCTCTCTCCGTCTGGTAGGTGTATTCAGTGCCCATGGGGGGTATGATGGTAAGGCAGTCCTTTGCCATTGGAGGCTCTGGGAGCTCCTATATCTATGGCTATGTCGATGCTACCTACCGGGAAGGCATGACCAAGGAAGAGTGTCTGCAATTCACTGCCAATGGTAAGAACTGGGCTTCTGGGCCTGTGAGCTTCAAACCCTGCCCACCCCCAAGCCAGGCCAACATTCCTCCTTGCTTGCAGTGATCTCAGCATCCGACTCTGAACCCACCTTTCTCCTTTTATCCACAGCTCTCGCTTTGGCCATGGAGAGGGATGGCTCCAGTGGAGGGGTGATCCGCCTGGCAGCTATTGCAGAGTCAGGGGTAGAGCGGCAAGTACTTTTGGGAGACCAGATACCCAAATTCACCATTGCCACTTTACCACCCCCTTGAATCCTGGGATTATAGAATGCAGTAAGAGATACCCCATACCAACACAAGGTTTAATAAAGTTTGTCAAAAGAATCTGTGCTTTGGGGTTCTTTTCTTGATCTCAGGCATTAATTTATCTGGCCCACTCTTGTTTATACAGACTATTGCACTGAGTTCAGAGAGAGTTGGAGAGGAGATGAAGGGAGTTTATGAATGCTTCATTCCTCACTAAGCCTTTATGTGGGTGGTTTTCAGACCTCTTCTCCAGACCACCTTGCTGCAAACTTCTTTTCCCGCCATATCCAGCTCCTTGAGCCACCAGAGTGTGGTTGATGTGGGAGCTACCAACAACACCCCCTCCCTGTTCAAGCCCAAGGTGGAATTCAGGATTATAACTGATAATAGAGTCACCTCCCCTCAGCCTGCTTCCTGCCAGTCACCATGAGTGACTAAAGGACTCTTCTCCAACCCAGCCCCATGGTCCTCTCTCTCCACACTTAACCTCTCTCACCTTGTCTGTGGTCAGAGCAGCAGTGTGACTTCCTTGGCTTTTGAGAGAAAAGAGGGCCTTGTCCGCAAAGGGAATTAAGGTGAATGTTGGGTGGCAGAGGGAAGCCACTAGAAGTGCTTTTGGCCAACTCTGGAAACTGCCATTCCCATGGAGGATGTGATAGTAAGACGGTCCTCAGCCCCTTGGATGGGAGGCTCTGGCCTCTCTGAAGCTGTCCTCACTCAAGCCAGGCACCTAAAGGAGTTCAGTGGTGCTCACTGACAGTGACCCAGTCTCAAGTCTGCCCCAGTTTTATTTTCTTCAGTCTATGGACCAGGGAACTGCGGGAGCCACATTTGAAAACCTTGTTTAGAATATAATCCTACCCTAGAGGGTTTCAGAGAGTAGGAGGGAGGCTTCCTTAGGAGGTGGAGAACTCATGGATTAAGTGAAGAAGAGTAGAAAAGGATCTCTGACCCCAGACATGTGTACCTCCCACTTAAAATAAATAAGCAGAACTTTTGGTGCCAAAACCTGTTCCCTCAGTCCTATCTCAAGGCATCATCTTTGATTCCTCTTTTGCCTTATAGTCCACATTTAATCAGGACAGTATGTCCTAAAAACTTTCCGAAGGTATATTTAGAGTCCTTCTACCTCTCACCATCTCCATACCACTGTCTTTATCCAAGCCACCATCATCTCTTCCCTGGAGGATGACAGCAACCTCCTCAATGGCCTTGCCGCTTGCACATTTGACTTTATGTAATCCTTTTCCCATACAGCAACCAAAGTGTTCTTTGTACATGTGAGGCCATGTTGTTTCCCTGCTTAGCATTCTTCAATGTCGTGCCATTCCACCTAAAATAATATTTTGGCTCCTTACCATGGCCTAGATTAGAAGACCTAACAGTTTCCCTAATCTTGACACTCTGGTCACTGGCCTTTTTTTTCTGTTTCCTAGAACCTCTGGGATTTTTTTTTTTTTTTTTTTTTTTGGAGACAGAGTCTTGCTCTGTTGCCTGGGCTAGAGTGCCATGGCATCAGCCTAGCTCACAGCAACCTCAAACTCCTGGGCTCAAGCGATCCTTCTGCCTTAGCCTCCCAAGTGGTTGGGACTACAGGCATGTGCCACCATACCCAGCTAATTTTTTCTATATATTTTTTTAGTTGTCCAGCTAATTTCTTTCAATTTTTAGTAGAGGCGGGATCTCGCTCTTGCTCAGGCTGGTCTCAAACTCCTGACCTTGGGCTATCCTCCCGCCTCAGCCTCCCAGAGCGCTAGGATTACAGGCGTGAGCTGTATTTTTTGACTGGGACTGTTCTTCCATGATTTTTTTTTTTTAATTAACTTTATTTTTTTAGAGCAGTTTTAGATTCACAGCAAAATTGAGTGGAAGGTACAGAGATTTCCCATATGTCCCCTGTCCCCACAAATGCACAGCCACCTCCAATATCAACATCCTCCACCAGAGCTGTACATTTGTTAGGAATGGTGGACCTACACCGACACCATCCCCTGGTTTTCACATGGCTACTCATCATTCAGGTCTCAGCTCAAATGTCACCTCATCAGAAAGGCCTTTCCTGACCACCTGAAGTTAAAGCAACATCACCCTTCCCTGTACCACTCTCACATTACTGTTTAATTTTCTTCAGAGCAGCACTTATTACTGTCTCATATTATCATGCTTATTTGTTTACTTATATATTATTATCTCCCTCCCCCTTGTAGAAAGCTCAGTGAGAAGAGAGAATTCTTTCTTCTTGGTTCATTGATACATCCTCAATGCCTGGCAGGAGGTGGGCATTCGATATTTATTGAATGAATATGCTCCCTAACCCCATCAGCCATCCTGCCTAGCCCCCAGCCTCCCCAAACTGCTCTCACTGCAGTCAACTCTGAAGCTTGACTTCAGCAAACTCTTAGTTTGCTCCTGGCCACACCTGGGCTCTGCATTAGATCAGCTGCCTCGCATTCACCATTCCTGTGTTGCCACTCCCACCCCATGCAACATTTCCCACCTCGGCCCCATAACCCAGTACTAGCACCTTGCACCCCCCTCCATCTACTCCCCAACCCCAACCCCCCCCCACACACACACAACACTTGGCAACTCTGAAAGTGTTTAATGAGAGAGTTATAAGGGACTTGGGGAGCCAGACATTGGGATCACAGAAATGGGGGAAGGAGGATTGCCAACCCTTCCTGGAATTTCAGCCCTTGGTTGTCCCCTTCAAATGGTGGAGTCATTGGCCGATGCTATGTCATGCAGCTGGTGGCGGAAGGAGAGTCGGGCTTTCCTGCTGAAGTAGGCACCAGCGCCTGGCAAGGGTATCCCTCCCTCAGCCACAGTGGGGGATGTAGCCGGGTTGGGATCTGGAGGGGTGGCAGGACCCAGGCCTAAAAGGGAGATGCAAGGAAGAAGAAGGAAGCTGTGGGTTAGGGTCCAACTACCGCTCACTCCACTCAGGGCTGAGGAAGAAAGAAGCTAGGGAAGACACCGGGGGCCTGGGGTGATGAGGAGTGCTGGTGGCAGCAGCAGGGAGAGGGAGAGGGAGAGGGGATGTTGCCCAGCAAGCAGGGCTGGCTCTCAGGCATGCAACCTGTGCAGTTGAACAGGGACCCCTACTTAGAAGGGCTACCATGCTTGGTGTAGTGCTCTGCTTTCACTGTCTTGAAATTCTTAAATTTTTAACATGGGGCCCCACTTTTTCATTTTGCCCTGGGCCCTGTGAAGTATTTAGCCAGTCAGGTGAAGACTTGAGAGATCCACCTCCCACCCAGGGAGAGAGATGATCCTTTTCCCTTTGCTTGTTTGAGCATTTATCTTTCTCCCCAGTGCAATTGTCTCTCTGTCTGCCTGACAGCCCCCTTTTCCCTAAGTACATCCCCGTACCTGCACCTCTTTCAGTCCCCCGCTGTCTCCGGCACCCGCACCATGGGAAACACCATGCCCCCTTCAGACCCATCTCAACAGTGGAGGAGACTGAGTTGCTAGGAATGGCCAGGAGGGCCCCAGGGGGAGGGGTGTGGTTTCCAAGCCCCCCCACCATGGGCAAAACTACCACTTAGCCTCAGACCGCCTGGTGATTATAGGCGCCAGGGGATGGAAGGGGGAGAGGAGGGAGGAGGGAAGAGCACCTATTCTTTTGTGCCCCCTTAATTGGGGGGTTCTCTCTGATCCCCAAGGAAAAGCAGGAGATTGGGAGGGGTGGCATGGCAGAGACAGACACAGAGGTACTGTGACAGACAGATGCAGTGAAAATTCAGCACAGCAATACCTGACAACTTGGTGCCAGGCTGACACTGCTGGGGATTCGTTTGTATTTTAGAATGAGAATTGAAGTGCCCAAGATGTGAAGCTTTAAAGAATATTTTTTTAGGACGAGAAACTTTACTACCCAAGGAAATGTTTATGTTCTCATTAAATGGTCTGATAGCTCTTCTCCCATTATAAAGATAGTTGTAATTGATTAATTATGCTGTGACATGTTATCTCATCTCATTGAATCATATCAATGATCTTTTGAGGTAACTGTTATTACTACCATGATTTTACAGATGAGGAAAGGGAGGCACTGCGAGATAAGGTAATCTGCTCAAAATCACACAGTTGTCATCCAAACAGAAACCACGACCCCCTCAGAATGCTCACACTGAGTCAATCTGATTCCAGAGTCCACACTCCTCCCAGTGAGCTTCCCAAGCATGCCCACAGTCATTGATGCCTTCAGCCAGGTCTGGGGTGGCCAGAGCCCCAGCTGGGAGCCTCAGGTTCAGAGCACCCTAGCCAAGGGCTCTAAGTGCCCTCAAGTAAAGCTGTGCAAATGCTGTATCGTCCTTCCCTACGGGTGCCACCATGTGGGAAATGTTAGGAGGCACTGTTGATTCTACTGTACTGCCTTAGACAGAAACATCTGGTTTTTGTTTTTTAAATGAACTTAAGTAAAAATGTACATACAATTTCATGCACACGTCTTAACGTACAGTTCCATGAGTATTGGCAAGTGTATCCACCCATGCAATCACCAGTCCTGTCATCACCCTGGAATGTTCCCTTGTGTGCCCTTTACAGGCAATCTATTCCCCACACCCTGCCACAGGCAACTACTGATCTGATTTCCATCGCTATAGACTGGTTTTGTCTGTTTTAGAACTTTATATAAATGGAATCTTATTGTATTTCTCATTTACGTCTAGCTTCTTTCAGCATAATGGTTTTGAAATTCATCCATGTTGTATGTATTAACATTTTATTAATTTTATTTGTACTGGTGTACAAATTTTTAAAACAGCTTTATTGAAATATAATTCACATACCATAAAGTTCACTCTTTTAAAATATACAATTCAGTGGTTTTTTACTATATTCACAGAGTTGTACAACCATCACAACTATATAACATTTTTATCACCCCCAAAAGAAAACCTTGTATCCATCAGCAGTCGTTCTCCATTTTCCCTTCTCTCTAGCCTCTGGCAACCACTAATCTATTTTCTGTCCCTATGAACTTGCTTATTGTCATTTCATATAAATGGAATCTTACAGCATGTGGCCTTTTTTTGTCTGGCTTCTTTCATTTAGCATAATGTTTTCAAGGTTCATCCATGGTGGTAGTAGCATGTATCAGTACTGAGTTTCTTTTTATGGCTGAATAATATTCCCTTACATGGATATACCACATTTTATTTATCCATTCATAAGTTGGTGGACATTTGAGTTGTTTCCACTTTTTGGCTATTATGAATATAATGCCATTGTGAATACTGGTGTACAAATTTTTCTGTGGACATAGGTTTTAATCCTCTTTGGTACATACCTAGGACTGGTTGCTGGGTCATATGGTAACTGGACGTTTAACATTTTAAAGAACTATTTTCTAAAGTAGCTGCACCATTTTAGATTTTATTCAATTTTATTGCTGAGTGATGTTCTACTGTTAGAATATACCCACAGAGTAATCAAAATCAAAAACTTCTGCTCTTCAAAAGGCACTATTATTGAGAAAATGAAAAGACAAGCCACATTCTGGGAGGAAATATTTGCAATACATACATCTAATAAAGGATTTGTATCCTAAATATACAGAGAACTCTTACAATTCAGTAATAAGACAATAATATGATTTTTAAAAAATAAGCAAAAGACTCGAACACTTTCTAAAAGAAGATATACCAATGGCCAATTAGCACATGAAACACGGTCAACATTAATTTCCAGAGAAAGGCAAATAAAATGGCAATGATGTATCAATAACACCTATTAGAATGGCCAACACTAAGATTGACAATATCAAACCTTGGCCATGCTGTGGAATAACTGGAACTACCATACATTGATTTCGGAACTGTACAATGGAACAATCATTTTGAAAAACGGTTTGGTAGTTTCTTATAAGTTAAAAATACACTTGCATGACCCAGCAGCTCCACCCTTAGCTATTTACTCAAGAGAAATGAACTTATATATCCACAGCAAGACTTATATGGGTCCTCTCCCTCCTTCAGAGTGTCCACCTCATCCGACTCCATCTGTAACTGGCTGGAGTCCAGGTCACCCCCGGAGGGGAAGAGATTCTCAGGAGACTCCATCCTGCAGAAGCCCCAGCGAAGTGATGTGTCCTGCAGAACCTGCCCCCAATCCTAACCCCCACAAGTCCTCCATCTCTCACAGGTCCTCATCCTC
>RJWJ010026962.1:0-22576 GCA_004363605.1 Indri indri
AGTCAGCAATAAGAAAGGCAACAGACCACATATACACTTCTTTACTTCCATAAAAATTCACTCATACGCTTTTTTCACAAAATATTTCATGTCACTGATGGCATTCCTTACAGTCTCTAAAACTGGCAGAATTATATACAAACTAAGCATCAATCATAACACATAATTAAACAATCACGTGAATTTAGGGCTGACCCTCATACCTGTGGGAAGAGGAGAAAGTGGCACATGATTTCATATCCAAGGATGGATCAGAAAGGTCTAATTCAAATATCTCAAGGGAAGCATTGGTACTAAATGTTGCATCCAATTGCTGAGCAGATGTTCCTATACAAAATACATTTATGGTAACTACACATGCAAAAATAAAAGGCTCAGAGAAAACTGCACAAAACAGAAATTAAACGCATGTTTTTCAATCATCTTGCTCGTGAATGCTGCATTAGTGGCTGAAATCTCAGCACATATGCCACTGAGCAGATGCTTAAGCCACTATAGCAATGAGATTCTGGCAAGGGGCTGGGAGATGATGTTTGTAAGAATGGATACTGAAGATATTTTTAAGCCTGTAGATATTTTAGAAGTGCTTTGTAAAAATGGTCCCATGATTTACTGTATCTGCTTATAATCATACGTGCTATAACTCTAACTCTTTTTATATAAAAAGGCTAATACCGACATTGCTCTTCATTCATTTACATTGATATTGTTTTTTACATGTCATCTACTGTGATTAATACAGGAGGAGTAACAACAAAACACAATCCCTGAGAAGTAGGGAAAATAACTTTATATGTAACACATCATGATCAATGCTCTGATGTACAAGGTGCTATGTGAACACAGGGGAAGGTCACTGAACTCACTCAGCTTATAGAAAGGAGATACCCTCCCAGGGAAAAGATGCTTTCCAGAGAAGATACAGCTTGAACTGAATCTTAAAAAACAAGTATGAATAACCCAGATGTAGAAGAGAAGAGGTTAAGTTACTGATTGGGTTACTCATACTATCTTCTGTCATTTGAACTTACCTGTAGCTAGGTAAATGGGGTGATTCTGGGCAGGGCTCCATGCCTGCATGGCTGTACGATCTATTTCCTTTAACTTCATCCTGCTAAAGAGAATATCTTATATAGAAATCTACTGAATACACTGCTTAGAACACAGAAACTTATCTTACATAAAAATATACTGGACAAACCAGTACATTAGTAATGGCCAAAGTGCCAATAAATCAAATTGGCTTAGATGTCATTTATTGGAAATGCTCAATATGATAAAGAAGACAAACTTGTTAAGTCGTTTTGAGAAAATATCAAGCTATTCTAATTGTTTAAAGATTACAGTCCTTCAGTTGAAAAATCAGTCTAGAAAGATACTCCACAAAAACACTACAGGGTGATAGCTGAGGAATTAACTTTGCTATCCATGTGCTTCTCAAACAAGGATGTATCAGAGTAAAGGGAGCAACATAATAAACAAGGTCCATCTTCCTGGAGTAGGATTACTCAATGTTAACAGCAGTTTTAAAAGTTAATCTTAAATTAAAACACCTACTATAGAGACAAATATAGTAAGCCCACAGATTTTAAAGATAAAGCAGAAATTTTTAGAAAACTTGTCTCTTCAAGCTACAATTCCACATACCACTTGTTTATATATTCTCTTCATCATTAAAGTTACTTTGATAGAAAAATTCAGGAGATATTGTGTTTTTTTTTTTTGAAATCTTTGTTATGTTTACAGAAATATATTCACATGGTATAGTACTCCCTTGTAAGATGTACCATAATTTAATTACCCAGTCTGATACTAATGAACAGCAGAGCTGTTTTTTTTGTTATTTTTACAAACAATGCTGAAATACATGGCCATATGCCCATGTTATTTCATTCACGGGCAGGGATAGCTATAAATTTCCAGAAGTAGTAAAACTGCTAGGTTAAAGGGTAAGTGCAATTTTAATTTTGATGACTATTACCACGTTGTCCTCTATGGCGACTTTACCTTTTGACATTCCCAAGAGTTAATATGTGACTACCTGCTGTCCTACAGCCTTACCAGAGTGTACTGTCACACTTAGATTTTTACCAATGAAATATGTGAAAAATGTTAGCTCTGTATAGTTTTACCATAAATGATGCAGAGCATCTTTTTATATGATCATAGCTCATCCATATTTCCTTTTCTGTCACCTTTTCTGTCTATTCATATCACTTGCCCATTTTCCTATTAGATTGACAGACTTTATCTTTTGGCTTTTCTTATGATATATATATATATTTTTACCTTTCATAGGATTTTGATTTTTTTAACATAGGCTTGATTTTTTTAGAGTTTTAGGTTCACAGAAAAGTTGTGCAAAAACTAGAGTTGTTACATACCTCCCCATCCCCCCATAGCCTCTCCCACGGCCACCCTCTGGCACCAGAATGGTACATTTGTTTCAATCCATGAACCAACATCAACGTATCATAACTCCCATAGTCCACATTAGGGTTCAATAAATACTCTTGGTGTTGTACATTCCATGGGTTTTGACAAATACACAATGGCATGTATCCATCATTATAGTACCATGCAGAGCAGCTTCCCTGTCCTAAAATCTCCTGTGCTCCACCTGTTATTTCCTCCCTCCCTCCCTCCATATGGAGCTTACACAGTGAGTTTATACGAATTCTTCACGGGACCTAAAAAGAAGGGCTGCTGTTTTCAGGGTCCAGAGTTCAATATATATTAATCAAATCCTCTTTATTGATTTAATTGTTTAGGTCTTCTATATCCTTATTTTTTGTTTACTTGATCTGTCTTGGACCAGGCAGTAAATTAGAAGTCTCCTACTGCTAATACATTTGTGCCTATTCCTCCTGGTATCTTCTGAAACCTCTGAAGGTTATTTTGTTATTTAATACACAGTTATTTGGTACATATTCATAATGTTAAATGTTCACTGTCAAATATGCATTTAAGCTTTATGAAGTATCCTTGTCTCAAATAATGACTTTTGGCCTGAATTCCACCTTTTATTTGCTTTTACATGCATACCTTTGCCCTTTTTGACTTTTGAACCACTCTGTTTTCACTAAGCTGTCCTGAATACAGCAAAAAACCAGATTTTGCTTGGTGATTCAATTTGAAAGTCTTCCCAAGAAGTTAGCTAAGGTCATTTAAAACGTACTGATATGAGCCTGAGCAAGAGCAAGACCCCATCTCTACAAAAAAACAGAAAAATCAGCTGGGGAGGTGGTACGCACCCAGCTACTCAGGAGGCTGAGGCAGGAAGATCGTTTGCACCTAGGAGTTTGAGGCTGCAGTGAGCTATGATCACACCACTGCACTCTAGGCCAGGCAACAGAGCAAGACCCTATCTCAACATAAAAAAAGAAAAGAAATATTGATAATGGCAGATATGGCTGGTCTTTGTCTCACCATATTTTGCTATGTTTGGCTTAATAATTTTGTAAAAAGTCTTTTGCTGTTGTCTATTTTCTCTTTTGTGTAGTTACCATTTTCCCAATAATTAGGATGATTTGCATTTTTATTCTAATATGTGTTTCTGGTTCTATCTTTATAACTATAATTTTAAAAAATTTAATTTAGTTCCGTTAATTCTCTATTTCTTTACGCAGTAACTACTGACTCCCTACTATGAGCACCAATGAAAGTAGCGTGGATAATCTCACTGCCCCTGTTGTACTACACAATTATAGCCAATAGTATTATCTTTCTCGGTGTTTACCTTTGTACTGCTAAACACGCTTACACTTCTACTAACTGATATGTCGGCTTTAAATGATGTCCTTTGACTCCCAGCTATTACAGATGTGGCAATCCACAAACTTATTCTACCTCCAATTTTCTTTCCACTCCTCTTTTCATTAGTTTTCTGATCAATTCCTGCATTATTGGACATTTAACACCTACATTTTATTCTTTCTTATTTATTGCCACTTTTGTTTCACTCTCATGTCTGTAGTTAAATATACTCAACACTTTCCAACAGTCCTCTTGCCAGTTTCCTCACTGGTCTCCAGAGTTCATCCTCTAACACCTTCCTTAAGAGGGCCTTGGACTAAGTAACGATATGCCCTGAGTCTTACAAGTTCAAATTCTTTATACTTGAAGATTTTACAGATGATAAAATTAAGACACAGAAAGTTATATAATTTGTACATGCCAGCAAGGAGTAGAGCCAAGACTTCAACTCAGAAATTCAGCTCCAGAGTTCAAGCTCTTGTTACTTCCAACAAGTTCAGGTATTCAATTTTTCTATCATAGAAGAAATATTAACATTTAGAAGAAATAATTACTGGCAAAGCAACCAACATGTATGATGAGATTAAGAGGAAAAGAAATGCATTGTACAAACTGTCTAGGTTAGGAAAAAGTAGGATCAGGAGGTTCTATCACATGGTTAAAAACATGGCGTCTGGAGTCAATCCTCAATTTGACTACTGGCTCTGCTATACTTATTAAATACGATACCTTGGACACATTCTTCGACCTGAGCCCCAGCCTCTACATTTGTAAAATGCGGATAAAAGTGACTACCTCAAGGGATATTGCGAGGTTTAAATGATATATTTTATAGAGAGCCAAACAAAGCTGTCTAGCACATAGCTTAGTGTATGTTTTGCTCTGTTAGCTATTTTTAAAAATTATTATCATGAGATTAAGCAAGAAAACTTCACATCTAGTTTCCTAAAATTATTCTGGGGGGAAAAATCCCAATTTTCTAAGAAATAAAAAAGGGACCTATTTTCTTTACATGAATGCCCTCTTCTTGCTCTCAGCCAACTGTCTGACCAAATGTTTATAATAAATTCAAGTTCCAGCTCCTTCATGAAAACTGACATGATGATCCAGTCCTAACAAATCTAAATAATCTCTCAACTGTTTATAACTGTCAGTATCACACTTTAAGCACTTTATAAGAATACGTCATTCTATTTTAACTAAACACTTTATAACATTCTATTAACATATATTGTTTACATATTTTGTAATTTTCCTTTTTTACCACCTGTTTTATATGTTATCTTGTCTCACTAAGTAGACCGATAATGTCTTTTTTAAATCAGGTATTACAACTTTTATCCCTTTTTGGACTCAAGATTGTTTAGCATGGTACAAATATGCAGAAAGTTTTGTTTGATTGATTTTAAAGGCTACTGTTTAGGGGAATATGAAGAGACTAAGTCAGGAGACTAATGAGCTAGAAAGATCAGTTTCAGATAAAACTTTTAAATTTTAGATTCCTAAGTTTTTAAAGGATCTTTTTCTATTTAAAAAGTAGGAGAAAGTACTGTTAGGAGAAAAAAGGTTATGAGATGCCTTCGGAATAACTTCTAAAAGTGAAAAACAAAATAGTTATATTTTTTAAAAACTGAATTACAGTATCTCTAAGAGCAAAGGTAAAAGGTACCTAATTCATGAATGCTTAGTGTGTAACATTTACTGAAAGAGAAAAAGACAAATTTGTCAGAACATAAATAAGATGGCTAGGAGGGAATTCAAAGCATTTATAAAAGTTTATTTCTTAGCCCTAGTACTCAATGTTCTACTAGAAGCAGTTCTACTTATTAACCTGAATATAAGGCCTCAACGTCATCTGTTATAAAAAAAAAAAAAAGATCACTATACTACAACAATGGCCTACCACTATAGTATAATATATGGTCTGAATCTAATCAAACAAGAGTTTATCTACCTACTGCAATCATTCTCAAAATTACTAAGCAAGCTATGGAAATACAGCTTCATTTGAATATATATTAATATGTATTTCCTTCTCTTAGAAATGATCATTCATTTAGTTGTAAACAGTTTTCTTGAAAACAAGAGCAAGAGGGTTTAGATTAAACCACATATACTTCCCAAGAAAGACTTGCTGTAAGAGCTTTGTACAATTTTAAAAAATATTGCATGTAATTAGAATTCATACTATGCATACTTGTTTCATTCAAGATTATTTCACAAAGAATATAATCTTTATGAAAACATACAAAGAAAACTTCTAGGACAGTGGCTTGTTCATATATATCACCTATAAGACAACATCTACAGCACAATTAAAAGCACGGGGTCTGGAGCAGGTACTCTCAGTTTAAATCTCAGCTCCCCCAATTCCCCCTCTGACTTTGGTCATGTAACTTTACCTATGTGTGACTTGGGTCCCCCTTCAGTAAAATAAGGATAATAACAGTATCTACACCATAGGGTTATTGTGACAATTAAATGAGGCATTAGAATGGTTAGAACAGTGCCCGGCACATAGTAAATAAATGCTCATCAATGATGGCTACTACAAAAATCACAATTTAAAATGGCTATCCCAATGAATCTTTAATACATTTATTAAAGAAAATTTATACTCCAGACTAGAACTCTTATTTTTCATCCAAATTTCTCCCCACAATAATTGTATCCAATTAAGCGGAAATTTTTTTCTTTCTGCTCATTTTCAAAATGTAAATTTTGTGAAGCAATACTAAAACCCAACACCACTATTGTTTGAAAAATACCCGTTGCAGAACGCTATACACAGAGCTGACCCATACCTCAGAATGCTAAGTAGAAAGAGGTAATAGAATCAGAACCTCTGACTCCCAAACTAGGTATACAATCCCTAGCTGGCACTGCTTTAAGTAAAAGTCCACCTTGTGTGGGCAAAATACCTCATTATGCATAGGGACAATTGTTCTGGAGGATTTGTTTTGTATTATCAACATTCTAGGTTCACCTTACTCAACCAAAACCGAACTGAGGATGAAAGCAAATGTGTACCAGTTACTGAACTAAATGGTGGCCTACTAATCTGCAGTATAATACAACTTTTTGAGCTGCAATTAACCCATCTAAAAACAATGTAATCAGTGCATCAAGCAATGTAAATCAATTTAGTAATATCCCAAGAGTGTTTAACGTGGGATTTGTAAACCTCATGAAATTCTATACACATAGAAAATTCTCTGTGCACATGTGTATGTGCATTTTTCTAGGAAGATGATCCAATGCTTTCATTAGATTCTCAAAGCAGAGTGAAATCCCAGAAGGCTGGGAATCACTGCTCTTCTCAGTTTACAAATTTCTTTCTTTTCTTACATGTTATTAATTTCAAAAAAGAACCTGCTACATAAACTTAAGCAGTATAATTCTAAACCCATCCCAAATTTCACATTTCCCAAATAACCATGGATTGTGCAAAAATAAAATCGCAGCTGCAAAAACACTTCGAATTATCCAAAAGTTCTTAGAGTCTACAAATCTTTCCCAGAGTTCTAATTAAGGAATAATGAGAAATCAGGAGCACAGAAGAACCACGAGTACGCTTTAGCCAATTCTTGAATAATCCAAGATGTACCGAAAACGCAGGATACCGTGACAAGGGCGAGTCTCTACCAATTAAATACAGTTATAACTGCCGACAAAGGCAACCAAATTTCACTTTTCTACAGTTAGAAAAGATAGTTTAGGAGGAAGGATTTGCCACAGACCATCACATCATTGTAACTTCAAAAAGACCTATGTAAAATTAGTTCTTTGAGATCAAAGAAAAGTTTACAATGCCCACAAGTCCAGGCAGTATTTTGATTTATTTTACAAACACCCCGTCACTTAACCACTCACTAGCAAAAACATACAACCCTTAACGAGACTTCTTTCGAAGTAGAGGGTGCCACTGGCGACCACTGTCCTTAAAATAATCCAATCCGGGCTACGTGACAGTAGCCGTCAGTTCGAACCTATGAACCTCTCAATCTAGCAACAGTTCAAGTATACACGAAAAACCCCTAACCAAATTAGAGTCACCCAAAGTAATTCTGAGATCTGTTTCCCCTCCTCGCCCTTGGAGACAGCACCTCTTTGTGCACCGGGGTCTGAAGGTCTCCTGACCTCAAGTCCGGCTACAGCCCGGCTGCGACGCCCCGGCAGGACGCCCTGTCGTGCGCCTCGGGGGAGCCCCCGCTCGGCAGCGGCAACGTCGGCGGGTGCGGACGGGCGCGATCACCGCAGGAGTCCAGAGGCCAGGCGTCGTCCCGCCGGGCCCGAAACCAAGAGCGGGGCGCGCCGTCACCAGAGACCGGGCCTCAGGCTGGCGGGAGCCGGCGGAGACCGAGGCCGGAATCTCAGACTCGGCGGGCTCTCCCTCAAGGACCGGAGGCCAGCCAAGAGGGCAGGAGGCAACGGGCGGACACACCTGGCGCGGACCCTCGGAGGCAGGTTCCTGCGTTAGCGTGGCGCCCGTCGGAGTCTCCCAGCATTCGCCGCCGCCCCTCCTCCCGGCCCAGGGCCACCTCCACGTTCCGCTCCAACGTGGCAGCCGCAGCCCCGCCCGCCGGCCGGCCGGCACTTCCGGGAGCGCCGTCTCTCCCCGCCCACCCGGCGCACGGCCAGCCTCGGGACTTCCGGGACCGGCTGCGGACTGGGCTTCTCGCTGCGGCTTACGGGCGCGCGAGATTAGGAATTTCTCTGAGGGGCCCGCTCAGGATGCGGAGGCAGTGGCCGGGACAAGGGGTGAAGGAAAAGTCCTGCTGGGCGTCTCCGTCCGGCTGGAGAACGGCCGAGGGCCCCGCGAACGCCACGTAGCACTAGTCCCGTGAGGCTCAGCAGCCGCTGGCGACATGGCCGGCGCTGGACAAGCCACGTGAAAAGTCGGGCTGCAAGGGCCTTATTGCAGTTTGTGGCTGGGTTCTTAAAATTGCCTTCTTGGCTCGGCATGATTGCATTTTGAGAACTTCTGTAAAACGAAACGATGTGGTCCTATACGATGGCTATTGTGGACATACATGTTTTATTACTCCAAAGAGGCATTGACGGGGTGAGGTGTGTCAGTTCCAGTTAGCATCCTTTCATACTTAAGTTACTATCCCAGGTGATTAATATCCCAGAGTATTACTTGAGAGGTATTAGCACTTGCCTTCGGCCACTGTTACTAGTTTTCCCAGAGCATCGAATCTAATCAGATGCGTTGCCTGAATGTACTTTTAGTTTAGGGAATGATTTTGCAGCGAAGTCAAGCCAGAGGAAAATCACTTGCTAAATTAGTACCAGAACCTGGATTCAACCTAGGTCTCCTGACGTCTAGACAAGTTCTCTTCCCGTTACACCTATCACTCAAAGCCAGCTTTTCTAAGGCCTTTCTTTCCCAGCCGCCTTCCCTGGAAGTAATTTTTTTTCTTTTGCACACAAAAAGACAAGTAAAATACGGTAAATACTCCTATTTAAGTACTGGAAAGTAGAAACGTTTTTGTACTCACTGCACCCTTCCCAACACCCTTTCAATCTTACACGTGTGGTTCAATTGAAAGCGCAAAAGTTTATTTCTGTAGGCTTGAAATAGACAAACTCTAGCAGACCACAGTTGACCCTTGAACAATCCTGGGTTAGGGGCACCAACTCCCAGCAGTCAAAAAGTCCCTCTATAACTTTTGACTCCCCAAAAGCCTCACTACTAATAGTCCCTACTATTGGCTGGGAGTCTTACTGATAACATAAAACTCAATTAACACTTTGTATGTAATATGTATTGTATACTGTATTCTTACAATAAAGCTAGATGAAAAAATTTAGGAAAATCATATTTACTATTCCTTAAGTGGTAGTGGATAACTGTAAAGGTCTTCATCCTCATAGTTTTCCATTGAGCAGGCTGAAGAGGAGGAAAAAGAGGGGATGCTCTTGCTGTCTGGGGCAAAAGCAGAAGAAAGTCTGTGTATGTGCATCCACGAAATTCAAACTCACATCGATCAAGGGTCAACTGCACTAGCTTACAGTGGCTAATTTCTAAATTACGTTCTAAAAGGCCTTCCACTTTATTTTACCACTACAAGACTAGTTTACCTAGAGAGGTGGGAATAAAAATCCCTGACTTAAGTGGGATCATCATTTGAGCCAACAGAAAATGTTAAACTCCTGAACTCTTTCCTACTGTCCCATCCCCAAAAGACTCTTTGCTACCTGCAAGTGTGAAGTGGTATGGCAAAAGGGTTCACCAGGACTCTCACTTTCCTAAAAACCAGTGATTGAAGCAGTGGTTACATTTTCTGGTATCATTTAATATAATCGTACAGTACAAACTGCACACCTCCCCTCCTCTCTTTTATGTCCTATAAGAATGGTGTTCATATTTTTAAATATGAAATATATTTTTCCCCTTGGGGGGAAAAGGCAAAAGAAAAATATTTCATAACAGGTGAAAATTGTCTGAAATTCAAATGATGTTGTCCATAAAGGAAGTTCTATGGGAAAACATTTACACTCAATGGTTTACGTATTGTCAATGCCCCAAATGTAACAGAATAGCCAAGGATAAAATACGGCTGTTTGTAGACGTGATATGTGTATTTATGTTTCATTAAACATACATACTCCAGCTTGTTTTACATGCAGGTAGTCCTCACTTTGATCATGCAAGCTGACACTGTGCAATGCAACCTTAATCTATGGGAAAATTTGATTGTTCTGTGACCTTAAAATTTGTCAGATTAAAACCTCTACTGCTGTTGGTTATTAATGCAAAATACTGTACACTGTAAAACATTAGAAACACTAAAAATTACAGTGTTCTCTGTATAAATAATTTATCAAGTAGTTTAACAGTGCTTGTGTTCTTGTCATACTTTTGAGGAGTAAGCATCTTTTCTATGCCTTGGCAAATTGCCATACTTTCTAAATTTGGATCAGCTTCCGAAACTTTATCTTTCACACTTTCAATGGCATCAAATACACCAAGTAAAAAATGTGAAGTTTTTTTTACTGGCATTCACTTTCTCTGAGAGATGTTCGTCCTTTCTATCAGAACCATCCCTCATTTGTCTATAGATTTGCCTTCACTAAGGTCCTCTGGCTACGTATCTATTAATAGAACTGCCTCTTGAACAGCAACAGTGTCAACCTTGCCAGTTAGCTATGTCTGCTATAACTGTAGTCTCCAACCCCTGGGCCACTGCCCCGCCTCCCCCAAACCCCCATGGAAAAATTGTCTTTCATGAAACTTAGCAACCAGGGCCCCACAGCAGGAGGCGGTGGGCCCGCAGAAGCTTCCCAGGTATTTAGAGCTGCTCTCCATTGCTAGCATCACCACCTGAGCTCTGTTTCCTCTCCTGCTAGTCCGTGGAAAAACTGTCTTTCATGAAACCCATCCCTGGTGCCGAAAAGGTTGGGGACCGCTGTTCTGTAACATTCCATGCAAATCTTGCCAAGTTTTCTGCACAGCACAGTCTCAAACTACTGTGCAAAGGACTGCCTGTAATCCTTGAAATCTGGATACAAATTTCACAGTAACACCCTCATCTGAGCTGGCAGCTTCACCAGATAGCTTCATCAGTTCCTGCCAACCTTAGAAATGATGACACCAGCCTTTACTGGCAGTAAAATGTTCTTTTTCAGTCTCCTTTTAATTACCATTTTCTTTTGATGCAGCAATGAAGGTCATCACTTTGGCCTGCACGCTAGTTAAACTGTCGTGTTTTATTATAGTCTTTAATCCAAAGTAGAAGTGAACGCTCCATTTCAACCATAAATAGCTTTCTGTTCCTACTACAATTTAAACTAAAAGATGTGGCTCTTGCCTGTGATCCCGGCACTTTGGGAGGTCAAGGTGGGAGGATTACTTGAGCCCGGGTGAGACTCTCTCTAAAAAAAATTAACTTAAAGATGTTGAAGCAACTTTTTTACATTCATCAGACTTTTCAATGTGGTTTGCACTGCAGCTTCACATACGCCTCGGTCGCAACCGAGCCTGGCTTTGCTGTCACCACTTTCAAATCTTCTGATCACATCCAGTTTCACTTCCAGCCCTCCCTTCAAATTTCTTTGCTGCCCTGTCATCCTTCTTGAGCAATTCCCTCTTTTGATGATCCATTTTTGTAAACTGTCACATAAGTTCAATCTCTGGGAGATAAGGAGGCGACACAACAATACACTTTGTGCTTTGCTATCTGTGCATGAACCGAACGACAAACGGATGATCAGTGACCAGTCAGCAACCAACTTTGAAAGAAGTGATGTTACTGGTCACTGATCATGATGTGCATCTTTTATTTACGTAACGATCTGTGGACTGAAGTGCTAGCAGCAAAGTTTATGCAACTACTCTCAATTAATACTGTGGTAACCAATACTCGTACATATTAGAACTGTGCAAAGAACTACCTGTATCTTAAAAAACAATAAACAAACTCATATTAGTTTGCAAAATAGTCAACTTTTAATTCAGTTTAGTTAACTACTAACCAATCATCATCCTGGATCAAATACAAAATGAAGCTTTTCTCAAAGAATGCTACTTTGAAAACAATGAATTGCTCCCTAGAGGTAGAAGAATCTTTGGAGATAATGGCAGAATTCTTCAAATTAGTATTTGCAGACAGTCCAAAGACAATCTTTTGAGAATTCAGATCTCCTCCCCTCATTTCAATAATCCTGAGGGCTTCAAAGAGAAAAATTCTGGACAAAATAATAACCACAAGGCAGTATGTGCAGGCAAACTGTTCCATAGCAGCCAGCATGTTTACATTTCAGTAAAACAGTAGCATCCATTCCTTGAGTTTTAGTTTTGTTTTTGAATGCATTTACTCCACAAATCTTTTCATGAAGGCCCATAAACAAAGCTTATATCAACTTTTATGTTTGTATAAATTTGAGAAATAGAAGATCAACCAAAGTCAACATTAAGTCAACATAAGCAGTCACAAGGATTTTTCCCCTTTAGACAGGGTGCATATATACATGGGAACTTCAAAAAGTTCATAGAAAAATGGAATTAAAAGACAAAAATAAAAAAGACACACATTATTTCTCAACATAAGCTCCATCAAGCTTTATACCAGCCATTTAGTCCATCCCTGAAAAACTGAGGGTCCAGGGAGTTTAACCATGTCAGTGCAGTCTTTTCTACATTATTAACTGAAAAAAAGAGTGGCTTTAAAGACTTTTTCAAGGTTAGGAAACAAAAAGAAGTCAGAAGGAGTCAAATCAGGATTGTAAGATAGATGCCTAATGATTTCCCACTGAAACTCTTGCAAAATTGCCCATTTGATGAGAGGAACAAGCAGGAGCATTGTCCTGGTGAGGGACTCTCTGATGAAGCCTTCCTGGATGTTTCTCTGCCAGAACTTTGGCTACCATTCTTAAGGCACTCTCATAATAAGCAGATGTTATTATTTTTTAGCCTTCCAGAAGTCAACAAGCAAAATGCCTTAAGCACCCCAAAAACTGCTGCCATGACCTTTGCTCTTCATCTGTCCTCTTTTGCTTTGACTGGACCACTGCCACCTCGTGGTAGCCACTGCCTTGATTGTGCTTTGTCTTCAGAACTGTAGTGATAAATCCACATTCCATCTCCTGTTACAATTCTTTGAAGAAATGCTTCAGGATCTTGACCCGACTTCTAGAAAATGTCCATTGAAAGCTCTGCTCTTGTCTGGAGCTGATTTGAACACAATGGTTTTGGCACCCATCAAGTGAAAAGTTGGCTCCATTTTAATTTTTCAGTCAGGATTGTGTAAACTGATCCAATTGCAATGTCTATGGTATTGGCTATTGTTTCTGCTATTAATTGTTGGTCCTCTTCAATCCCACGCTTCACTATAAATTTGGTGTTTGTTCTTGCTTCAACTTTAGCAGAATGCATGTTGCTCTGATTTGGAGCTCTTTTCGAACTGATGTCTTATCCTTACTGCTTCACACTAGATCCTGTTCAGACATGTCATAACAAGTTAATGAGTTTATTTTCAGTACAAAAAATTTTGAAATCCATAATTTTTTCGTAATACACACTTTCTGTGAACTTTTTGAAGAATCATATTTCTTAAATATGAGAAACACCCACAATAACATGCCTAATAAATGACAGAACCAGTATTAGATGTAAGATACCCAGCTTCCTACCACCTTCTTTTATTTTATTCTTATTTTTTTGAGACACAGTCTTGCTCTGTCACTCCAGCTCGAGTGCAGTGGCATCATCATAGCTCACTGCAACCTCAAATCCTGGGGCAAGCGGTCACCCTGCCTCAGCCTCCCAAGTAGCTGGAACTACAGGCACGTGCCACTACACCTGGCTAATTTTTCTGTTTTTAGTAGAGACAGGGTCTTGCTCTTGCTTAGGCTGGTCTCAAACCCCTGAGCTCAAGCAATCCTCCCACCTAGGCCACCCAGAGTACTAGGATTACAGGTGTGAGCCACCATGCCCAGCCTCCTACCACCTTCTTATCTACTGTTTCTGAACAAAGTTTAAGTGATAATAAGATAGTCATCAACTGGCATATCCAAGAGTCATTTTAGAAAATCTAATAGTTTAGCAAATTTATACCCTGGGACGTATCTCTAAGAATTTCAGGAGCTGAAAGCAAAAATGATTATCGAAGTTAAAAGTCCCTGGCTGGGGGTGGTGGCTCACTCCTGTAATCCTCAAAGGCCAAGGTGGGAGGATCACTTGAGCTCTGGAGTTCAAGAACAGCCTGAGCAAGAACAACACCCCATCTCTACAAAAACTAGAAAACTTAGCTGAGTGTGGTAGCATGCACCTATAGTCCTAGCTACCTGGGAGGCTGAGACAGAAGGATCACTTGAACCCAGGAGTTTGAGGTTGCAGTGAGCTATGATGACACCACTGCACTCCAGCCAGAGCAACAGAGACAGACTCTGTCTCAAAAAAAAGAAAAAAAAAAGAAAAAAAAAAAAAAAAAAAAAAAAAAAAAAAAAAAAAGCTAGAAGTCCTCCAGTCTACCTCTCCCTCCAATTGCCTTTCCTTAATCAAATCTATGAATTTGGAAAATTATACTGTCTTTCAAATCATATTTATATTATCTTTAAAAGCTGAAGGAGAAAGAAAAAAATTTAATTCATAGTACAATACATTATGCTCAAATGTCAATTTTTTGCTCAGATATTACCTTTTCTGTGTTTTTATCAAAACTAATAAATGTATAAACCCCTTACCTTGTTACAGAAATCTTCAAATTCTTGATCAAATAAATCTGACAAATGATATTCTCTAAGAAAAACTCTTCAATTTTATTCCTAAACGGAAAAACATTCGGACAGGCAAATCAATGTATGGAAACTACACTGTACATATAAGCCTCATGATTTTCTATTATGTCCTCATCCACATACATTAATCACAACAAATCATGATGTGAACAGCAGTGGAAAAAGTTTAATCATTGGACATTTATACTTTCTTCTTATTTTGAACTTAAGCTCTAGTCATAAGATTTTCATTTCTTAGCCCTTTAAAAATATATAAAACAAATGCATATTTTTATAAATTTCAATACTCTAATGTAGAACAGGTAAGACTTCCAATTTTAGTATCATTGGGGAAAAAACTCAGAACAAAGATTATTTCAAAGTGTATCATTACATCTACTTTGTAAACATTCTCATGCTAATTTGGAGGTGCCTTCTCAGCATCGAGGCTGATATAGAAGGTATCTTACTGTAATATATTACAAAACTGGTTATGCTTTGCTTTACATATTAAGCTTTTGTTATTAGACAAGAAGTTTCCAACTATCAGAAGTAGCACTAAGAGGCCAGGCGCAGTGGCTCACGCCTGTAATCCTAACACTCTGGGAGGCCGAGGAAGGAGGATCGCTTGAGCTCAGGAGTTTGAGACCCGCCTAAGCAAGAGTGAGACCCTGTCTCTACTAAACTAGAAAAATTAGCCAGGTGTTGTGGCATGTGCCTGCAGTCCCAGCTACTTGGGAGGCTGAGGCAGGAGGATTGCTTGAGCCCAGGAGTCTTAGGTTGCAGTGAGCTATGATAATGCCACTGCACTCTAACCAGGGCAACAGACCAAGACTCTGTCTTAGAAAAAAAAAAGTATTTAGTTAACATGTGGCAGCCAATCTCCAAATGGAGTCCCCAGTGATCCCCCATCTCCTGATCCTGCCACCCTTATATAGTCCCTATGAACAATAAAATAGGGCAGAAGTGATGATATGTCCTTTCCAGATCAAGTTTTAAAAGACAGGATTCTATGCTGGCCTTTTTGTCTTGGACCATTCACTCTGGGGTAAGCCGGTTGCTGTTTTGAAGACTCAGGCGGCCTATGGAGAGATTCAGGTGGCAAAGAAGAACTAACATCTCAGACGACAGCCAGCAAGGAACTAAGGGTTGTCAAGCGAGAGTTTGTAAGTTGATGCCCTACTCCTCCAAGTCTTCAGACAACTGTGACCTCACGAGACCACCCTGAGCCACAGTCACCTAGCCCTGACTTCCAGATTCCTGACCCACAGACACTGTGAGATAATAAGTGTTTGCTTTGAACTACTAAGGTCAACTAATACAGAGGGTCACAATTCATATCTAAAAAGTAAAATGTGCAATGTATGAATTAACTGAAAAGATTCGGACTATCTTTAAATTTGGTCACCAATAATTTGAAAACCCCAAGGCTTTCTAAAGCAAAAGACAGAGAACTCAAAGGATGACAAACTAAACAGGAATATCAGTCAGTTATTGCAGGACAACAAATGAAAGGTTCTAGTAGAACTAGGAAAGAATCTGACAAAAGGGTAGGTGCTCAATGAGCAAGGTAACAGTCCCAGAATGCAAAAAGTCTCTATCTGCTTTCATAGGGTTACAATGAGAAATAAATATTGTTTAAAAAAAACCAACACTCAAAAATAAAATAATAAAAAACAAAACAAAACAAAGAACAACTAACTCACTCTATATATATAAAAAACTTAGTACAATGCCTGGCCCATAGTAATCATTAGCTGTTATTCTTTCCCATGTGGCCAATTAATGAGATTATATACCATAAAATAGGTAATTGTATTTCATCAAAGCCTTTATAAATCCATTGGATGATCCTCTGATTCCAACTCACTGCTATAGTTCTAGGAATACATTTAAATCAGAAAGATATACTTACTACCTTCCCTGCATGTTTTGAGTAATTATCTTCCAAGATCCATGAATCTTTTCCCAACATCTCTGAGAGTATAATTCCTGAAAAAAAAAACTTTCTTTTAAATTACTTGTAGTGATGGTCAATGCCTTTTGCAAATAACACTCAGCTTACATATCCTCATTAAGTATTCAATAATCACAACAGTTCATTATGTGAACAGCAGTGAAAATGTTTAATCACTGGATATGAAGTTACTAGAAGAAGCAAAGATATAACAAAATGATCAAATTGAGAACCTCAATATTACCAGTAAAACAAAGTAAACAAAGCAACAACAAAAAAGCATATAAGTTATAAGCAAATGTAAAGATATACAAATACAACTAAAAAAAAAAAAAAGGTTCCATCTATAAAGGATTGCTTATTTCCCCATCCAGAAGTACATTAAGAATATCTACAGCAATGACCCTTTGTGTGCCTTCTGTAAAGGAAGCTGGTTGTTCCATTTAATTAATTGGTCTATACCATTTAAGTATGTCTGTTCTGATAAAAGCAGTTTTCAGTAACTCATTTGTAATTCATTAGTAGAAGTATGTTGTCAGGATATTGTGAGAATCGCTTTGTTTCTTCTTTAGGAGAGCCACAGTAGTTGGACTCAATTAAGCAGGAAAGAAAACAACCCTCACTTCAGATGCTGAGCTGACAGCATTACTTTCAACTCTAACCTAAAAAAAGGGCGAGTAAGTGCCTGCACCTGCAAACCTTTGAGTCCTTCAGAAAACAGAAATCACCACAATAGATACCACCTCACCCCTGTGGAAACGTGGAGACACTGGAGGCCTCATCCACTGCTGGTGGGAATGGAAAATGGCGCAGCCACTTTGGAAAACAGCCTGGCAGCTCCTCAAGAAGTTAACACATTGCCACATTAGAAAAAAAATTTTTTTTCCCAGGGGCCATGGTGTTTTATTCAAACAAAATGATCCTTTCTAGTTTGTCGTATTTTATTGTTTTCTGTGCATGAGTTATATGCAACACAATCCACATTTTTAGAATTAAATTGTCAATTGTAACAATAAGAACATCAACAAGTAAGATTTTTCACAAACCAACTGAAGGGTTTTACTTCACAAGGCCCTGGGCTCAAAACTAGCTGAGTTAAATACAACTCACATATCAGTTAATGTGTTAAACACAGTTATCATACAATCCAGCAATTCTACTATTAGGTATATTATCAAGAGAAATGAAAACGAACGTCCACACAAAAACTTGTACACTAATGTTCATAGCAGCCAAAAAAAAAAAAACCACTGGAAACAATCCAAATGTCCACCAACTGATGAATAGATAAATCAAATTTGGTATATCCATACAGTGGAATATGATTCAGCAATAAAGTGCTGATACATGCCGCAACATGGATGAACTCTGAAAACATTCTAAGTGAAAGAAGCCTGTCACCAAATACCACGTATTTATTTATGATTCTACCTACATGAAGCGTACAAAACAGGCAAGTCCACGCAGAAAGTAAATTAGTGATTCCTCGGGAAGACAAGTGGTGGTGGTGGTGGTGGTGGTGGGGAGCTGCTAATAAGAATGGGGTTTCTTTCTGGAGGGACAAAAATGTTTTAAAATCGATTGTGGTGATGGTTGTACAACTCTGCATATACTAAAAATCACTGAACTGTACACTCCTTGGTTGTATGATTTAAGAACTACATCTGAGGCCAGGTGTGGTGGCTCATAGCTACAATCCCAACATTTTGAGAGGCTCAGGTGGGTGGATCACTTGAGGCCAGGAGTTCCAGACCTGCCCAGGGAACATGGCAAGACCCCATTTCAACAAAAAAGTTCAAAAACTACCCAGGCACACTGGCACAAGCCTGTAGTCCCAGCTACTCAAGAGGCTGAGAAAGGATAACTACTTGAATCCAAGAGTTTGAAGTTGCAGTGAGCTATAATCAGGCCACTGCACTACAGCCTGGGCAACACAGCAAGACCCTGTCTCAAAAAAATAAATAAATAATATCTGAATAAGAGTGTTACAAAAATATAAGGCAACCAATTTTTTCCTTAAAGATAATATAGAAAATAGTATTATTTCTATTTAGCCTCATTCAGGTCTTAACTGGTTGAGTACTAGGAAAAGGCATTAACAGTTCAACCAATTGACAGTATTTAAATCCAATTCCTACTCTCTGCACACATCTTACAGCCAAGCAAGCATTTGCCCCCCCACACCCCCCAATAAATTTTTCCAAAGTTCATGGACAATCCTTATGCTATGTGACTTGTAAGAAAACATAAACAAAATCTGTTAATTTCATGCAGATAACATACAAACATACTATGATGGAAAACAGGTGTAAGTAATACCTTGATATGAATCTTTTTGACTGGAACCTGCACAAAATAAACACAAAGAGGAATAAGAATCAATACATGTTAGGCCTAGAAATCTGGAATCAATTCGATGAGCTAGACAAAGAAATGAAAGTTTAAAACACTTCTGTTTTCTTTTTTTCAATTTAAGCCTGGAGATAGACGCCTCGCTGTTTTCTATAAAAGACTGCCAACGTTACGCAGGAGAGAAAAAAAAGACACTGCATATGCTACGGGTGTCTTTCTCAAAGATAAAATAAAAACTATGCCCTACGTTGGCTCGTTTTCTTTCTTCTAAGAAAACTGTGACCTCATACCTTAACCGTAACGAGCTTAACTAAAACATTGTTCCAAGCGCGTCTCACTGCTGAAAGCTGTGAATAATGCCCCAGTCCCAACCCAATCACTCCACTGCCCCTTCTCTCCGGCAGCGAATACTGCTTTTGACGAGTTCCCAGTAGGCCGGAAGTTTCCCAAGGACCTTACCCGATTTCCTGCTTAATTCCCTCGTTGTGGCACAGTGTGTTTCGGAAAAGGGTTCGCTGAATTAAAAGGCGGCGTTTCCTATCACACTCTCTCCATCCTCTGGACTCTCACACCTCCAGCCAGCCATGCCAATTGCCCCTGCATCATCTCCGCAGCAGACAGCTGCGGAGGTCCTGCGTCTCTGCTCCGCATTCTCAGGCACGGCCCCACTAGAAGCACGATGGCGCCGGATTAAACCAGAATGGGGGGAAAACAAAAGGAAAAAGCCTGCTGCGGCAAAAGCCACCATCCATCCTCCAGTGGAGAGGGAGGAGCGGTCAAGTGCGCATCTTACCGCCCTGGCCTTTCCGATTGGCTGCCGTGACACAACGTAGACTGTGATTGGCTACGGCGGCCGCGGAGAGGAAGGGCGGGAGTCCCGCGCCGCTAAGGCCCGCCTTACCTGACGAATAAAGGTCGTCGCCGCCGCGTCAACGGGCGGAGCTAAACCCGTGATTCACGCTGTCGCGGAAAGCCCGAAGGCGGAGCCCCACGTAAGAAGAAGATGACCCGAAGTTGCTCTGCAGTGGGCTGCAGCACCCGGGACACTGTGCTGAGCCGGGAGCGCGGCCTCTCCTTTCACCAGTGCGTGTGAGGGCATCCCCGGCGCCATCGCACTCCCCGCGGGGCCGGGCGCACTGTAGGCCGGGGCCGGGCGGGGCGGGCGGGGCGTCGCGCCGTGACGTGACGTGACGTGCGTGGCGTGGGGGCGTGGGAGCGGAATGGGGAGCTTTCTGAGAGTTGAGGTTTGCCTCCTGCTCGCTGTTTGCCTCCAAATCGCTGATTCTTTCTCGCTGCCTACCACTTGCCTAATGGCTTTTTTTTTTTTTTTTTGAGACAGGTCTTGCTCTGTCGCCCTGGCTAGAGTGCCGTGGCGTCAGCCTAGCTCACTACAACCTCAAACTCCGGGGCTTAAGCGATCCTCCTGCCTCAGCCTCCCGAGTAGCTGGGACTACAGGCCCAGCCTCCACGCCCGGCTAATTTTTCTGTTTGTTATAGAAATGGGGTCTCGCTATGTTGCTCAGGCTGGCCTTGAACTCCTGGCCTCAAGCGATCCTCCCGCCTCGGCCTCCCAGAGTGCTAGTGCCTAAAGGCTTTTAAAGAGAGTTAGTCGAAAGGAGTCCTGCTTTCTTAGGGCGGTCTTACCATTTAAATTGAAGAGAGCAGAAGGGAGGGCAGTTGAGGAGAACTGTTGAAGGCGTGAGCTTCCATTGGAGTGGGTGAATAAGGATCCGGTTTCGCCTGTACTGCCTGACATTGCAAGGTGGTGAGTGCTATTAGCCAAGCTCGACAAGGCGGGTGTGATTTTGACTGGATTTGATCATGGCAAGGAGATTGCATTTGGCTCAAGAGTGGGGCAGAATTTCCAAACAGTCTTATCTGAACTCACATCTATGGTCCGCACTTGTATAGGTCATTAAAATCAATGCTCAAGTGTTAGGGGAAGCAGCCCGGGTGCGGTCGCTCATGCCTATAATCCCAGCACTTTGGGAGGCTGAGCGAGGAGGCTCACTTGAGGCCAGGAGTTCCAGACCAGCCTGGGCAACACAGCGAGATACATCTGTACAAAAAATAAAAAGATGAGCCGGAGTGGTGGCGCCCACCTGTAGTCCCAGCTACTTGGGAGGCTGAGGCAGGGGGATCGCTTTGAGCCCAAGAGTTTGAGACTGCGGTGAGCTAGATCATGCCACTGCACTTCAGCCTGAGTGACAGAGTGAGACTCTGTCTCAAAAAAAAAAAAAAAAAAGACATACTAGGAAACAGAAAAGTGAACAAAATAGTCCTCACGGACAAAAATAGATGGACCTCAAAAAGAGGTAGCCTATTAAGCTATTAATGAGATGTATTAAGTTAAACGATGAGAAAGCACTTTTATGGGAAGATCAAAAAGAGCTTTATGGGCGAGAAAGGGGGTAGGAGGAGAGTAGCACCTTAGGAACATCGTGGAAAAATGTAAAGAGATGGAAAGTACAGGTACAATGTAGAGGAGTGGAAAAGTACTTTGAAGATAAATTATTTTAAAAATTTAGATGCCAGGTTAATGAACTTGGACTATGTATGTAGGCCTTTTGTAGTCATTTATTGTTATATCTTTAAAAAATAGGGTTGATTCCTCCACCTAACGGGTTACAGTTGTATCCTTTCCTGTCTTCTCTGCAACTTTTCCCTATCAGTTAGTTCCCATTCTCTTTATTTCAAACTGCTCTTCTGCTGTTTACTTGCCTAAAGCCAGTGAGCATGCTTGTATCGCTCCCATTTTTAAACAGGGACACACACAACTCTTGAGCCTATGTGCACCTCTACACCGCTCTATTAATCTCCTTTGCTTTATAATAGGGCTCCTCAAGACAGCAGCATATACCTACTTCCTTAAGTCCCGTTGGCTTCTCAGCCTACTGTAGCCAGACAGCTGCCAGCACTGCTCTAATGAAACAGCACTGACAAAGGGTCACCAGTGGCCGGGCGCGGTGGCTCATGCCTGTAATCCTAGCACTCTGGGAGGCTGAGGCGGGCAGATCGTTTGAGCTCAGGAGTTCGAGACCAGCCTGAGCAAGAGCGAGACCCCGTCTCTACTAAAAATAGAAAAAATTAGCCGAGCATGGTGGCGCGTGCCTGTAGTCCCAGCTACTTGGGAGGCTCAGGCAGGAGGATCGCTTGAGCCCAGGAGTTTGAGGTTGCTGTGAGCTAGGCTGATGCCACGGCACCCTAGCCCAGGCAACAGAGTGAGACTCTGTCTCAAAAAAAAAAAAAAGGGTCACCAGTAATCTTGCCAGATTTAGCAAGCACTTC
>RJWJ010026963.1:0-22583 GCA_004363605.1 Indri indri
CGGCTCCTGCCCCTGCTCAGTGACCTTCAATGGTTCCCAGTGCCTTCAGGACGAAGTCTGGAGCCTGGGTGTGGTGTTGGAAGCCCCTTAGAGACCAGGCTTCACCTGCCCTCCACCTCCCGGCCCCTAGGCTTGACTCAAGTTTCCAGCTGTTCTCACTGTTGGTTCCCAGAGTGGGCCTCACCCTCCTGAGCACTCCTTCTCTGGCTGCGGCCTCCTCTCCCAGGCAGACTCTCACTCACCCTCCTCGACTGTCCTCTGCACCAGGAAGCTGTCCCCTCCCCTGCCTGGACTCCCCACAGCCCTGCGTTATGTTGTTATCCCACTGACCCAGAATTTCCTGTGTCTCCCCCCAGACTGAGAGCCCCTTGAGGGCAGGCATGGTGCTGGCTTCATGTCTGTGCCCCCACACTACCCAGCACGGGCGCCGGCACCGAGCCAGACAGGGGCTCAGGGAACCTCCGGCATCACGGACTTCACAATGGACTTTGACACGAGTGAAATTAGGTTACATTTTCAAGTGGAGTCTTTGCCCCCAGGTTTTACCCAAGTGTATTCACTCAACCACCACTGAGCACATGATCAGTGCCCGAACTGAGTGAATAAAACAGACAAGCCCCTCCCTATGGAGCTCACCTTCGACAAGGGGGAGGTAGCCAATGTGAAAGGACTCAGATGAATACACAAGGTCATTTTCAGTGATGGCTAACGGGGAGTGTGTGGGGTGGGAGGGGTGACCCAGATTCTGGAGGGCTCCTCGGAGAAGGAGACGTTTGAGCCTTGATGACACGGAATCAAGGGGAAGGCAGGACAGGGACCCTGGGCTAGGCTCTCCCAGCCCTCAATCCAGAGTTCTGTCCACACTGCCCTGCTCACAGTGCTGATGACACAGAATCGGGGAATGCGGAACAGGAACCCTGGGCTAGGCTCTCCCAGCCCTCAGTCCAGAGTTCCATCCACACTGCCCTGCTCTGCAGTGCTGACGACACGGAATCAGGTGAAGGCGGGACAGGGACCCTGGGCTAGGCTCTCCCAGCCCTCAGTCCAGAGCTCCGTCCACACTGCCCTGCTCGCAGTGCTGATGACACGGAATCAGGGAAGGTGGGACAGGGACCCTGGGCTAGGCTCTCCCAGCCCTCAGTCCAGAGCTCCGTCCACACTGCCCTGCTCAGCAGTGCAGTTTCCGTGCGAGAAACCCACATGTGGCAGGCGGAGGAGACAGTATTCAACAACAGAGGGTCTGGGTTGGCAGGGGTCCACGGCGGCCCACACCCCCAGTACAGCCCCCCATAGCTCCGCCTGAGCCCCCGCTGGGTCTGTGTAAAATCAGAAAGGACAGTATCTTTCTCCTGTCCTGGGGCTTCGTTTCCTGAGGGTGTGCCCAGAGGTGCTGCAAACCGGGTGCCTAAGGAGAGCTGGCAGCCCACAGGGCGAGCTCCTCTGCGCTGAACGTGAACCAGCTGGGGACCGGCACACAGTCACCTGCTCCAGGACGCTTTGCCCACCTCCTGCTCTCCATTTTCTGGCTGGATGGAGCCCAGCAGGGGACTTCTGTCTCCCCCATGTCGTCCCCCCACTGCTCCCACCCCTGGAGCCGAGAGCGAGGGCAGCTTGCTCAGCCCCAGCCACTGAATACTTAATTAAAATGGAATCGCAGTTCACCCAGGACCCAGGGGGGAGAACAAAAGGCCCTTTCATGGTGGGAACTGGCTCCCCTTACAGACCTTGGCCATGGATTTACTCACAAGCCTCTGGTTTCAAACTCCACACAGGGCTGGTGCTTTGGTTCACAATCGGCAGGATGTGCAGCCCTCTCCCTGCCCCCCAGCCCTGCAGTGCGGACTCTGGCATGGCCAGGGGCTGCCGGAGGCCTGCACACAACTGTCCTGGGGGCACCTGGGAATCACACTCACCTTGCTTCCCAGAAAACCAACCTGCTGCCTCCCTGCAGAGGGCGGAGTGAGGACATTGGGGATGGGGGGTAATGAGCTGGAATGAGGGGGTGACCATAGACAACAGATGGATGTCACGTGGAAGCCCAGATGGAGTGTTCGGGGCAGGGCAAGACTGTGAAGTCCCAGGAAAGACTTGTTACCCAGCAGCTGAGGACCCCCTGTCCTGCAGCCGGCAATACCCCCAGGTTCCAAGACCTGGAAACGCTCCGAGCCCACACAGCCAGCAGATATAGCATGCCATCTGGGTGTCCCTCACGGGTGCTGTGAGCCTCATTTGTGCACCAGACTGGCCTTGCGGGCCTGCCCAGGTGAGGGCCCTTAAGAACCTGCGAAGACAGAGCAGACTGTGTGCCAAGTGTGGCAAAGGGCAGGCGAAGTGGCCACAATCTCCAGGTAGTGTCCCCAGAGGCCATGATTGGAGCCCAGCGTGAGCCAAGACACCCTGGGAACACTCAGAATTGGCACAGATGAGTCAAGTTGGCTCATACCCTGAGCCCTAGGCCCACAGAAATGGGGACACCCACTGGCTGGTCCTGGGACAGGCTCCGATAATGGCACGTCAAGCCTGAGCCCCCCCACCCCCCAAGCAGAGGAACAATGCAAGGAGAGGAGGCCCCAGGGGAGTCGGGAAGCCTGGGAGACCTGCCCCTCTCTGGGCCTCGGTTTCCTCATCTGTAACGTGGAGGTCATAAGCTGCACCCCTGGCTGTGGAGTGACAATGAGTTACAAGGTGTCTGAGGTCCTTTCAATCTAAAACGCTCTGTCTGCTCTTGGTCATTCGGAATACATCTGGCCCCTCCCTCCCCGCTTCCTGCTCCTCGTTAAGGCCCGCAGCTGACCAGAGCCACAGGGAAGGCCCTTCGCGGGCAGGGAGGGCAGAGCTCATGTGCATCATGCACCCTCATGGCTCTCACACCCAGGCAGGGATGCTGCAGGGGGGACCACACCCTGGAACTTGGGCAGAATCCAACAGAGGCTGCCGGGCGCTCAGGATTATGGGGGGCTCTGACCCCACTGGAAGCCATCCCCTGAGTTCCTTTCAACCACGTCCCTCCTCCCTGTCCTCCCGGGGACAAAGGGGAGCTGCTTATTTTTCTTCACTTCCCCCCAACTAAGTTTCTTGGGCACATGGCTCATTACTAAGGGATTAAAAGTATTCTAGCTGCCCCACCCCAAAGGGGACCCAGGTAAAACTCGAGGTCAAGCAATGAAGGGGGTCTCAGGGATGTCCTCCCCGAGCATGCAGGGGGAGAAAGTGAGGCTTGAGCACTTCTCCCGGGAGGCAGAGGGAAGGCTGGCTCGAAGCCTTCTCTGAACCCCCATCAAAATGGAAAAAGCACCAAAAAATTCTCACTCCTGTGGTCATAGAATGCAGGGTCTGGACTAGGTGTGGTGGCTCATGCCTGTAATCCTACCACAATGGGAGGCCGAGGCAGGAGAATTGCTTGACGTCAGGAGTTCAAGACCAGCCTGAGCAAGAGCAAGATGCAGTTTCTACTAACAATAGAAAAAATTAGCCGGGCATGGTGGCACAGGCCTGTAGTCCCAGCTACTCAGGAGGATGAGGCGGGAGGATCACTTGAGCCCAGGAGTTTGAGGTTGCTGTGAGCTACGCTAATGCCAGGGCACTCTATCCAGGGCAAAAGAGTGAGATTCTGTCTCAAAAAAAAAAAAAAAATACGAATGAGGGGGTCTACTCTGGAATCCTACCCACCTCCAATCCCCTTTTGCTGCCACCGTGGGTTCCTCACGCCCCTGCACTTTCCCAGACTGTCGGTTCTGGAAGGGGTGTAAGATGACGTCTGGCTCTGGCTTCGTGCGGACGTGCCCCAGACCACGGGGCTCGGAGAAGGGATTTTAGGAGGCACCAAACAGTCTGGGAACAGTCCCCGTTCCATCTTGTTCCTGCTGGTCATCTTAGGAAGAAAAACTCAGCTCAGGGCTAATGCGTCTTTAACACCCCCTGACATGTGCTTCCTTGTCCCTTCTGAGAGAGGCAGGGCAGAACTCGGGCCACCACAGTGAGGCAGAATTTAATTGTATTATCATTTTTCATTTCTTTGCATTTATTTTGATGGTTAGCTCCTATGTATGACAAGCAATGTTATATTCCATTTAAATTGCATAATAAAGTTTCTTTTAAAATAACATAAATAAAATGGTGAACTGATGAAATGAGGACAAGTGGGTGAGATTGTGGGTGGTTTACAGATATGGCAAAAAACAAGTGGCCGAAGGTGGGGAAAAACTGATATGGAGAACCAGCTCTGCCCTGGGCAGGTGGGCAAAGGACTGGCCCAAGGTGAGCTTGTGGCTGAGCTGGAACTTGACCCGGCCACACCTGGTACCACCCCTCAGAACCTTCCTCCTCCTCCACTTCTGGGCTGTTTCATGTCTCTTCTCTGTGAACTGGGCCTCCTTCTTTTCTCATCTTCCTGTCTCCCTCATTTCCCCACTTCCCCTCTGTTCCCCAGACCCCGTGATACTCTGTTGCAGACCACCCTCACCCTCTTCACCAGGCAGAAACTGGAGTCAATGAAAAACCTCTGTGGGGTGTGGTGGAAAGAACTGAGACCTGCAGCCAGCCCGGTGGTGCTGGCCTGGGAGCTGAGTGAGCCCGCACCAGCAGCTGCCCTTCCCGGGCCTGGCTCCCTTTCCTCTGCAGGAAAATGATGACGACTCTACCCCAGCCTGGCACAGAGGTGCAACCAAGCCCATGCCTCTAAAAGGCCTAGCACAGTGCAGCGCTCTTGGCAGATGCTCAGCACATGATGGTTCTCTAACAGAACCATTTCTTTTCAAAAGGATCACAGCTTTGCTGTGAGTGTCCTTGGTATGTTCAGTGACATTCTTGACAGAGATGAGGAGTTTTAAAACTGCTTTAAAAATAGATGAGGAGTCATTTCTAATTTGTGCTATTAGAATATAGAATTAAGAGACACGGAAAGTTTCAGGAGTTCTGCAGGACTTTGCCTTGAAGGAATCTGTGAGCGTGTTCGTTCACAGATCAGAAGCTGCTTAACAACAAGGCAGGCATATCACTGATCAGAGGCAAATGCAAGACAATGCCTGTCTTGAGACCTACAGGCCAGTGCCTGGAGCTTGTGCAAGGCGGAGCTCGACATGGGGTCACAGGTTAAGGACTGATCAAAGAATGCCAGCCCAGCAGACACCTGCAGCTAAAACCAATTAGCCTCAAGGACAGTTCCTGCTTCACTCCTGACCACATGTCTCAGTCAATGAGAAACTAGATAAAGAAATATGTGGTCTCTATATTTCTGTTTTAGCTTTACTGCTAATTGACAATTTTACCTTTAACTTGTATATTCAGCTAGGTCTATTTCTAACTTACAGGGCTTAAGAAGTTTATCTTAGAAAAAATTTGTGACCATTTGCTCACATAGATGGAATTAATTAAGGGATCTCTAGAAACCTTTGGGGAGCCTTGAGACCTAAACGAACAATCTGTACACATAAATCTGTAACCACTAACAACTAATTGCTGTGCCAATAAATAATGATGTGGGATTTCACTCAGTGCATCCTGGCTCATGAGAATGCTGGAGGACCCCTGACTTCCCTATCACTTTAAACTACACTTTGTCTCCGTCTCTATTATTTCCAAATCTCTTGCGATGATCCTGCCTGGGACCTGTTTTGCTGGGAGAGTAGCTAACTCCCGGAATTGTACACTCATTGTCGAGTTGCAAATGCTGTGGCTAAAAGCCTGCTCTCCTCAGTGGGCTTGTTAAACCATCAATCTGCTTAGCAAACCCTTTTCTCCTCTCACGTGCAAGTAGAATCCTCGAGTAGCAGTGAAGGGTAACAGAACTCAGGGACTGGCTCCGGGGAATGAGACTGTGTTGATGTGGTCACTGCGGGGCTGGGTAACCATGTGGTCCCTCCCCTCTGTCCTCCCTCTCCCAAGGCCTGGGTCACGTGCAGTGGTGGGAGGAACCAGTCAGAGTGGGTGCTCGCAGATATTTTTCTGGCATTCAGTATCAACCCCACCTTCCCCTCTTTAGCCTCTCTAGGAACCAAACTCAAATCTAAACCCAAGAGGTAAACTTGACTCTCAGACCACAGAGCAACCACAAAGAAAGCAAACATCTTAGGGGCCCCTGGAGAGAGGGAGGGATTCCTTTCAGGCAGAGGTGTCACTCTGTGTCTTCGGCCCTCCCCTCCTGAGGGCTGCGTGTTTGGCCTGGTGGCATGCCTTCCATTGGGTGTTCCACGGGACACTACACTTAACATGGCCCATGTGAGAGTTATCACCTCCCTCCCCACCCCACTTCTCTCTCCCCAGCTTGTGGGAAGCACCACTGAGTTGTCCCCATGGGTCAGGGAGTGGGCAGGCTCCCTGGTCTCCCCTCTCCCATACTCTCCAAGTCCATCTCTGCACAGATTTGACCCCTCTCAAGTCCTTCTCTCCTCCTGCCCACAGTCTTGGCCCCAGCCACCGTTATGTCCTGCCTGGAGCCCTGTTAAGCATCGTGACCACCTCCCAGCTCCCTTCTCAAGCCAGCCTCCACATGGCAGATGGGGTGACAGTTGTTTAATATATTTCCTGTTACTTCACTTCTCTGTCCCAAAGCTCACAGTCTCCTGACCTTGCAGGTGAAGTTCGAGCTCCCCCACTCATCTGCAGAGCAAGTGTGGCTTGGGCAGGTCCTGGCTCCAACTGTCAGGCCCAGACTGCCTTCATGGAGCATCGTGTGGGATCCACAGCTTCATCCCCTCTTGTGCCAGCCACCACCCACTGCACTGTTAGGGCCTAAACTGGGGGTTGCAAACTGGCAGCCCCCAGGTCACCCCAATTTATAGGTAGAGAGACTGGAGCCAGGGTGGAGGCTCCAAAGCCTGTTCACTCCACCCCCACTTTCCCGAGCAGTAATCTCCTTGCCCCTCTGTCAGGCTCAAAGTCTTTCTTCCCACCTGACAAGTCACTGCCCGGAGAGGCCGGGCTGGGAAAAAAGTTGATGATGGCTCTGGAAACCAGTGCTGGGCCCTTAGCTTGTCAGCAATAACAGGAAAGACCTGAGGACTCCTGCATCCCAGGCGGCTCGGGGGACAGGGACATCTGAGCAGCACCAGCACTGGGATGCTGTTTCCAACAGAGGATTTCAGGGTTCAAAGTGGCTCTGCCACTTGTGAGCAGTGTGAGACTCCAGGTGAGACAGCCCAGCTCTCTGAGCCTCAGTCTCCTCATCTATAAAATGGGTGTGATACCAGATCCACCTCCAGAGCCAGAGTATATGTGAAAGGAGACGATGTGTGACAAGTGCCCAGCTTGAGCTTAATAGATGGTGGCAGCGACTCTTAGCAGAGATTTGGGCGCAGCTGCCGTCTACACTGTCGAAGTCCAGGAGCTCTGTCCCCGGCCGGCAGGTTGAGGGAAGAGCCAGATTCAGGCCCTGTGCTGGTCTTCACTGTGAGACAGGCTGGGCAGCACATTGCACCCTCCTGGCTACTGTATCGGGCTGAGGGCCTGGGTTCCTGTCCTCAGTTCCTGCTGGAAGTCGGTCTGAATCCTGTGGGTGAATACGTGTGCGGGGGGTACGCGTATGCATGTGTGTGAGCGGGGGCGCGTGTCTGTGTGTGTCTGTGCAAGGCAAACGCGGCTAGTCTTCCGTCAGTTTGGACACCAATGCACGCGCACCTGTGTGTTTGTACAGACCTGCTTATGCGTAAGACCTTTCCCATGTCCCCACCCAACGCCTCCCCGACAGCCTGTACTGTCTGCCTCAGTCACTGCTGTGTCCCCAGAGCCTGGCACAAAGTAGGTGCTTAATAAATATAACTGTAATGGAGGAGTTTACACACACACACACACACACACACACACACCCCTCTGCTGTTCCCACCAGTCTTTGCGTTAAAAAATACTTAATTTGGTAATTCAGGTATGAATTTCATATTGTTTTTAATGTTCTGTCTTTCTCAACTTCACTGAGAGACAAGAAGCCACACTGGCTTGGCCGCTGGTGGAGGAAGAGGAGGAGCCCTGCCCCCAAGTCTGCCAGGCCTGAGCCTGGTTTGCCCACATACTGGCTGTGTGACACTGGCCAGGAGCTTCACCTCTCTGATCCTCTTATGAGAGGATCAAACAGGCCTGGACAGTGGAGAGCCCCGCACAGAGCCTGAAAGCGTGGGGAGATCTGGAAAGGGAGACATCTGTTCAGCTGACTTTGACCTGGGGGTCCCCCACAAAGCTGGGCACTCCCAGACCTCTAGCGCTGGGACTCCCACCTTAGACATAATTTCTCCCCCATGTTGTTTCCATTTCTCTAAACCCCTAAGGTCTTTGACCCTTGTTACTCAAACTCAGAAAAGTGCAGAGCTGTCCCCTGCCCTCTACCTCCTGACTCCACTGCCATGGTCTAAGGGACAGTCCTCCATGGATTGGCAGGCATAGCTTTCTCCTCGGAGTAGGGGGTCCCTGTGTCCCTCCTCACCCCACCCACATGGCAGCTTTCAAAGATGCAAAGCTGACCACATCAAGCCCTTGTTTTAAAATCTTCAGTGCCTCTCACCAGCCTGTAAGACCAAGTCCAAACTCCTACATCTGACCTAAAGGCCCTTTATGATGTAACCCTGTCAGGTTTTCCTGCTGGCTCTCTGCAGCCTCTGTCGGGCCTGCCAAGCCTGTCACCACACGCAATCACATTTTGCACACCCAAATCTCTTTGCAGTCACTCATGATATCCTGGCTGCCCTTTGTTCCCTGAAGAGCTCTTATTCATCCTTCAAGACCCAAATGAAATAGCCCCTCCTCTGTAAAAATCTTCTCTAGCACCCTGAAGCCCTGTTGGCCTCTTTCTCTTCTGGGAAGACTCTCTCTTATTATGCACTACATTGCAGTGCAGTTATTTAAGCAGCCATCCTCCCAGCAAGACCAGGGCCCTTCTGAGTAGAGGCCCTGTTTCAGTCCTCCTGAATCCCCTGGTGCCTAGCAGCGAGCCGGTGTGTGCAAGACCCTCAGTAAACCTCTGGCAAAGAATGAGGGAAGGAGTTAGGGTCCTTCGGGGAAGTCCCATATGCGCCTTGCCTTGGGTGTGACCCAACAGCGACCTTCCTTCCCCAGAAATCGGGGCCACCTCAAGTTTGGGCAGAGCCAGGTCCTGCTGTTGCTCCACAGAACTGCCAGGAACGGGCTCTCAAGCTCTTTCCTCCTTCAGTCTCGGCCGCTGTAGCCCTGACACCAACAGCTTCCTCAGCTCTGTTTTTCTAGAAGTCCTGGGGCCCGTGGTGCACAGCACCCGTCCCTCACTTACCCTGCAGAGGGCGTGGTAGGCAAGCTCTGCCTGGGGAACAGGCCTGTTCTGTGCCCTGGTGTTGGGGCTGCAGGCCGAGGGGTCTGCTGGGCCAGGCGCTGTCCCAAGCTCTGGCTGCCAGTGGCAGAGGCGGGCAGAGCTGCAGCTGTGGAGCCCGCAGCCACCCCCACCCAGGACTGTGGCTCTGGCAGCTGCAGGGAGCCTCCGGCATCCATCAGTCCTGCAACTACAAGCGGTGCATGGCTGAAGCCGGGAGCTTGCAGAGTGTGTGTAAAAAGAAAGAAAAAATTAAAGAAAAACATCTAACACAGGCCATCGGTGGGGGAGGGGCATTAAGCCATTTGCCAATACAGAAATGCCACTGGACAGGTGGAGGGGTCCTTGGATGACTCTGTGCTCAGGGAGGGGTGGCCTCCCCATTCCAGATTACTGAAGGTTAACCCTTTAAGAGCCAACTAGGTTTTGGTCTTGTTTTGTTCTCATGGGAATGCATGTAAAACCCACAGAGCACACACAACTCTCTCATACGTGAGCATCTGCTGACAGCTCGGGCTGGTGGGGTGGACAGCACGGCCGTCCCCCATGGGGCACTGCGGTGCCTTCGGTCCCCGCGTGGCCGAGTGGCTGGCCTGACACTGCTCGACCCCGTACTGCTGGGTCTCTCTTCAGGGACTGGGCTCCCCTCTCCCTCAGCCCCACCACCCCACCGCTTCTGATGTCATGTCATGCTCCCAATTTCTGTCAATGTGCTCAACAGTCTGGAAAAATCTGTGACTCAGTCTACCATCCTGACGCGGTCTGACCATTCTTCATTTCTTGGCTCTTCCATGCCCCCCTTTTGGTCTTTCTGTGTTTCTCATACACATATGATAGGAAAAGCGTGTGTGTGTGTATGTGTGTGTGTGTGTGTGTGTGTGTGTGTGTGTTATTCCATGCTCCGGTGTCGCAGGTCTCAGGGTCACATTCCTTGGGACCAAAGGGCAAGAGCCTCCCCTCCGGCCTGGTGATCAGTCCTGTCCCCGGCTCTCCTGGAGCCTCCATTTCCTGTGGTTATTTTGCGGGTGGCCCAGTTTGGGGGCATTTCCTTTGGTCTCTTCCAGGGTTTGAGGTCAAGGAATTCCCAAAGTGGGACAAACGTGAACTGCATTTGAGGAAAGCAGGCCCTGGGGTCGCAAAGACAGTAGCGGGAAGGAGAAAGGAACTGCCAAGGCGATGGCGGGGCCATGTGAGGGTCGCTATCAGCACAGCCAGCGACCTGCCCAAGCTAGGGCGAGCATGCCCAGCAGCAGCGGCAGACTCCAGACTCGGGCTTGTCCCTGTGGACCCGGCTGCCCGCCCCGCTCCCCGTTTACATGCTAAGGCCTCTGGGGCAAGCTGCTTCGCCTCCTCCAGCCTCAGTTTGCCTGCACGTGAAAGGGGGAGAGCGACGCCCACCCTCTCAGATGGGGCACATGAAGCTCCCGGCCCAGCACTCTGCACTGCTGCCCCAGAGACCTGTTTCCTCTCTCCCGACTGCCTCCTCTCCCAGATCTCCCAAGGGGCACGTGGAAGGCACTGAGCACCGGGCAAGGAGGGCCCAGAAAGCTGTGGAATGCAACCCGCAGGCAGGAACTGGCTGAGGAGGTGCACGAGTTAGGGTTTCTGGAGGGCAGCAAAGAGCCCCCTGGGAGAGTCAAGTGGCTTTAGCTTTTCAAGAGTTGGCCCTGCAGCTGCCAGCTGAGGGTGGGGAACGCAGGAGGGGCCAGGCTTTCCCCAGCCTCATTTGCTTCCTGCCTTTAGGTCACGGACGTTCTCAAGCCCAATCCCCCAGCCCAAATTTTTGAGCCCCTTTCCAAAGCAAATGTACACGGGCATGGCAGGATGTCAGGCCCACTAGTCAGCATCACTAAGTACTTCCTTCCTTCTAGATGCTTCTCCTCCCCACTCCACCCTCCCGCGGAACCTGCGACTAAACCGCCAACATTATCACTGCATGAGGACAATGGAATAGTGGGGTCATGGAATTCCAGGAAAAGTGGTGGCTTGATAGGTTCCAAATTGAGAATGTTCAAGGCCTTGCTCACTCTCCAAGTGTCTGATGGAACCAGGCTTCCAGGTACCGTTTTTCTTGCAGACAAAGGTGAGCCTCTGCCCTCCCAAATCCACTATCGCCCTGGTCTCACCCCTCTCCCATCTCTTCTCCTCACTCCCTCCTCTGCTTTCATGTGTATAAAAAGATTTGGGAGGAAGTATCAACACCTGCTGGAGGAAACCTCAGGCCGGTCTCCCTGGGCCTCAGTGTACCCCTCTGTGAAATGGGAGGCCATGCATCCGTGTCAAGCCCGCAGAGGCTGGAGAGCTTTACTCGGTGACCGCACAAGGTTACAGAAGCGTGTCCTGCCTGGCCGGGCTCCCGGGCAGTCACTCTCAGCAGGCGGCACACAGCCTCACTCCGCCACGATGCGCCCATCTCACAGGGGCAGTCAGAACCTGGGGGCTCACAGGTGTGCCTCCTGGGTCTGAGATGTTGCAGAATCGAACAACTGCCAAATCCAGCCTCAGAAGGCACCGTCGTGATTCCTTTCCTCTGCCTGTGACAGCGGGTGGTTCCCACCAGTCCTGAATGAGGTGGTGACTCTTGGTTTCAGCTGGACGTTTCTGGGAAGTGCCTTCTCCTTGAGTGTCATTCTAGGCCACAGCTGTGCACCCTGGCAGGGGTGGGCAGGGCCCCTGCCCCTGTTTTAAGGTGAGGAACGACGAGGGCCGTGAGCAGAGACACACCTGCCCTGGGCGTGCGTCAGGGATACACAGTGCCGTCCAGTCCCCACCCCTGTCCTCTTGACCCTCCCCTGCCCCAGTCCTGTCCCCTGACCTCTGCGCCCTCCCCTGGCCAGAGGAAGGCAGCCCGAGCGGTGAAGGACGTGCCTGAGCCCACGCCGCCAGTGACGGGTGCTTGAGGGGCACTGGGCCTCTCTTCCGAGCGACTCGCACAGGATTCAGGACCTGCCCTGCTGCCGCTCCTCACGGGTCCCCCCCAGGGCCCCCAAACTCACGCGGGCTTTTCTCTCTCTGAGTCCTCACATCAGCCCATCCCCTCTCCCTACAGACCCTGGCCTGTAACACCCTGTGCCTCCGGCATCCACTTCCCACTGGTAGTTCCTGAGAGTGTGACCTCGGACCAGGGACTCCACCTCTCTGAGCCTCAGTTTCCCCTCCTGTAAGATGGGGACCGCAGAAGTGCGGTGAGGATGAGACAAGAGAATGCATCGCAAGGCGCCAGCACACAGAAGGCCCTCAATAGAAATAGCCGTGGGTGTCGTCGTGTCCACCTTAATCACTGCGGTCAGAAGCGATTCCCGCAGCTCTTCATGTCTGCCACCAACTGTCGCATTTCGCACATTCTGTTCCAGAGTATGGATGGTGACTCCCTCTGTCCTCTCCAGCCACACTCCGTGCTCCCAGAAGACAGCCGCACCTCCTGGCCCGCAACTGGGCACACAGTAGGTGCTGGCCCATGCTCTCAGCCACCACACATGCTATGACAGCTCCCGCCTCAGCCCCTCCCTAGGCGGCCCAAACACTTAAGTCACACTGCGGCTCACCCTCCTGTGACGCACTCGCTTGGGGTCCCCGCGCTCCCTCGGTTCTCCGACCCCCTCCGTCTCCCTTGCTGGCTGCCCTCTCCCCACCACTGAGTGCAGGAGGCCTCATGGCATAGCTGCAGGCTCTTTTTTTCTGCCTAACCGCCCTCTCCCTAGCATCCTCGTCCTCGTCTTCCAGTCACCTGGCTTTAAACACTGTCTCCACACTGCTGCCTCCCTGAGCCCAGACTCGCGGGTCCAGCCGCCTGCTCCGCGCCTCCATGTCCACGTCCAATGAGCACCTTAAGGTTAACGCCCCCAAGCCGTTACCCTCCATCCCCTACCAACCCTGTTCCCCTCCTCTGGTCTTCTGCTAGTGCCGGTAAACGGCACCAGCGCCCGCCCTGCGACACAGTAAAGAACAGGACTGGCTCTGTCCCGGTTCCTGCGCGGCAGACTCCAAGTGCTTGGAATTCCCCAAGTGATGGAGGGACTTTGTCACTCGCGAGCCCTCGGTGCACCTGAGTCTATGCTAGGGGAGGCAGCCAGGGAGCTGGAGCTGGGGCTGTGAGCAGCCTGGCCTGCAGCGCGGGGAGGCGCTGGAGATCGCGTCCAGTCTCGTGGGCAATGCTCCGATCAAGCACCCTGTGTAACGAACGAGCCTTGGACAAAACCTCTGGACACCAGGCTCGAGGGAGGTCCTGGTTAGTGACCACGCCGATGTCCCCTGACGGGAATGTGCCCTGGCTCCACAAGGACGGGCATGGAAGAGCCGCACTCAGGACCCTCCCAGACCTCACCCTGTGTGTGCCCTCATTTGATGGGTCCTAATTTGTGTCCTTTATAATAAACTGTCATCATAAGGATGGCACTTTCCTGACTGCCGTGAGTCACTCTAGTGAATCAGCAAGCCAGAGGGGCTGTGGGAGCCCCCGGATTTGTTGCCAGGTGGTCAGAAGTGTGGGTAGCTGAGGGACCCCACTGTGCTGGCATCTGGTGTGGACCATCTTAGTGGGGGCTGTGCCCTTTAACTGGTGGGTCTGTGCTAGCTCCGGGTGCTCAGTGCCAGCCTGGCCTGCAGAAGCCTGTGGCTGTCCGAGCGCCGCACCCAAGGGTCACCTTTGGGTCTTCTCCCTCCCCCCGCCCTCACAGCCCGCGCAAGAGTGGGTCTAATCGGCTCGACCTTCAGGTCCAGTCAGCCACTTCCCACCTCCACTGCCACTGTCCCGGCCCAGCCATCGCCATCTGTCCCCTGAATTTCAGCAGTGTCCTCCCTGTCCTCCCTGCCTCCACCCTCACCCTTGCCCCCTGCAGTGACCTCTGCAAACAGCAGCCGTGGGAGCCGCTGTAGGCCTCGCATGCCCCGTCTCCCCTGGGATAAGGCGCAGCCCCGGGACAGATCCCCTCGCCTCCCTCTGAACCCACTGCTCACTGCCTGCTCCCCTGTCCCCCGGCTTCCTCGATGTTCCCCAAATACTCCGAGCTTCAGCTGCCTCAGGACTTTTGCTGTTCCCTTTGCCTGGAATGTTGCTCTTGGTTTTCATTCCTTCATTCTAGTCTAAAAGGTCACCTCCTCCAAGAAGCCTTCCCTGACCAGCTTATATAAACTGGCCTCACCCCTCACAGGCCCTCCCCTCCCTCCTTGCACCCAGCTCCATTCTCCTTGGCAGCCTGTGTGGCGTGTGTGTGTGTTTATTAGCTCACTGTCCCTCAGTAGAATGCAGCTCCCTGAGGCCAGGGTCCTCGTCTGCTTTGCTCACCTCTGTGTCGCCAGTGTTTGGCTCAATAAATATTTGTTGAATGGATGAACACATTATGGGCCATGAAGAAAACCAGCCAGCCACTGGGAAAGGTATCATCTAAATGATCTGGTGCCTCATAGAACTTTTGCTTTCAGGACAGTTGTTATAAAGATTTATTCACACCGATGTGGAAGGAATCACAGTACAGCTGTGCAGCTTAAACAGCTTGAGCTAGAGAGAAAAAACGCTTTGTTAGTAGGTAACAAGCAGATGCCCTGAAAGCAAAGTGTGCCAGGCCATTCCCTTCATAAGTCACTGAGAGATTAAAGACAAAACGTGACTAGAAGAATAAATTGAACATGGAGTCTCATGACATGGGTTTTAGTTTTGTTTCTCCCGGTTCCTGGCTGTGTGACCTTGGGCAAGTGGCATGCTCTCCCTGCGCCTCGGTTTTGTTGTCTGCAGAATGGGGAGGAGAGTGATACCTCCTGGCCTGCTCCCAGAGTCACGGTGAGCGTGCTGTGAGAGGCGGGGTGGGATTGGTCCCCTGGGGTCATGCACTTGACTCCTCTGCCGGCAGCTACTGGGGCAGGGAGTCCCTGGACATTTGGGCAGGAAATAAGGTCAGGACCAAGTGGATCTCTAGGACTAATGGCCAATTTCCAGTCTCCCAGGAAAGTTGCTGAGAGAAGAGATTTTGCCGAGTAAGAGAAAAATGCTGAAACCAAGTTACTATGCATTGTGGGGCCAAGTTTTCTTAGTCAAGTGTCCCCTCAATGACTCCAGGATCTGGGGCACAGTCCCTGGCCCCGCCCCACAGAGAGCGAGCAGCATCGGAAACGCAGAGCTGACCTCACCCGCGCACAGGGAGCGGGCGCTGGCATGGGAGGGCAGAGGCGAGGGCAGCAGCTCAAGGCCGCTCTTGTCGCCAGAGCCTGGAGTTCAGCCTGAGGACACGGGGAAGCTACCAGGGGGTCACGGTCTGGAGTGATGTGAACAGATTTGGGTTTTTAAAAGACCACTCTGGCTGCTGCGGTTGGGCAAATAGATGATCAGGGACAGGTGTCAAAGAGGGACCAGCCGGGAGGCTGATGCTGGGGTCCAGGCAGGGCCCGGACCCAGTGGCTGGTGGCTGTGTGTGAGGTTGAGTGGACAGGGGAACATGAGGGAGGGTCAAGGGGGACTCCAGGTTGTGGATTCGGGCAAGGGCAGAAACAGGGCATCTGCAGAGATGTTTGGGGGCGTCTTTGCCAAACTCTCCACACTGAGCTCTGACAGTCTAACCACCACCCCCGAGTGGTTCTGAGCTGCAGTGATGCCAGAAGTTCAGCTGACAAGGGATGTGGGGACCTTTAAGCCTGTCTCAGGGTCCAGAGAAACGAAGCTTTGCTTCTGCTAAACTCGGCACCCACCACCTTCCACGCCCAACTCTCTCATCCTGTCACTTCTCTCCTCTGACTTTATAAATTGTAGTCACTTTGGAGCCGATGCAAAGGAAAATGATTTTTCAAATCCGGGTTTTAACTCCCCGAAACCCATTTTAACTACGGAATTGTTTAACTCCCTGCTGCGCACCTGTCAGAGCGCTTGAGAGGCTCTTAGCAAAATTAATTCTTACGGGCCGCACTGTTTTGCTCTGACTGTGAGCAGCCAGTCTGAGGTGGGTGGGCTCAGCTAGGGATGCCACACCGTGGCGTCTGGGTCTTGCTGGAGATGTGAGGTGCCAGCCAGTCACCTGCTTAGGTGTCTGATCACACCTTGCTGGGCCTCTTCAAGACAGGGACAATGAGATCTCCTTCCGCACCCACCTCCCTCCCTGATCCCACTACGGCTCCAACCTCGGTGCTCTGCAAAGTAAGTGGCCACGGTCACCAGGAGCAGGTGGCCCCTGCTGCGGGCTGAACTGTGTCCACCCAGATGCATATGTTGAATCCCTAACCCCTGCACCGCAGAGTGTGACTGGATTTGGAGACAGGTCTTTAAGGAGGTGACCGAGTTACAGTGAGGTTGTTACAGGGGCCCTGATCCAGTTTGACTGGCTTCTTTGCAAGTAGAAATCTGGGCACAGGCACACTCGGGAGGAGGACCGTGCACAGGCGCAGAGGGAAGCCATCTCAGCATTAATGTGTACAAGTTCAAAAATTTTTAAATTTATATTATAAACACAGTATAAACATATTAAAGGCAATTTTGATTTTTAAAAAGTCTTACATAAATGCTGCCACTACTATTTTCATTGCAGGGAATCCCTTCCGTGTACCTGGCTGAGTGGTCACATAGATGTGATTGTAGTGAACATTCATGTCATATTCTAGTTTCCTTTAACATTTTATCATAAATATACTTCCTTGTTGCTAAATATTCCTAATTACCATTTTTATCAACCATGGAATATTATTGCATCATACATTAATTAACCAAGCCACTACGGTTAGACATTGTTTTCAGGTTTACCCATTTTATTTTATTTTTTTAGCATGATTACAGCAATTTTATTCATTTGGTGGAAATGATCACAACATTTGATGACATTACAAATGTTAAACATTTATGCAGAATACAATGATACCGAATAGTATTAAAAATGTTAAGAGATGAAATCCAAAACCAAATAAGTAAAATTATAACAGACGTGATAAATGAAATAGCTTTCAATAAGGTAAGAAGCTCTAAATATTATTGAATTACTTTAGTGTAACAAAAGGTCAGTGGGTAGGAAAATGAAACAAAGTGAAATCCAAATAGAAATAAATGAACCTAACTGTATTTCGAATAAATAATAACATCATATTGTAGTGGTATTTACTCAAAGTACTTTTGAACAGAGTAGTTTGATTATATGCCTTTAGATTAAAGATAATTACAACTATAAACAGTGCATATTTTACTTGGTAAATTTCTTTTCCCAGTGGATTGAGTTAGCAACTTTGAAACTATGTGTACTGTAGGATTGATCAAACAAATATATTGTGGACAATTATAACCGATTTTTTCACTGTTGGGGTAGGGAGTTAAAAATATGGAAAGAAGAAAGCAAGAACTGACCTTGTGTTGTTTAGTGGGTTGGAAAGCATCAGCGTTACATTCAGGCAATATCTACATCTATATGCATACACATACCTAGAAACAATGATACATCAGTAAAAATCAATGAGCATATCTAGCACCCAGATCTTGGTTTCTAAATACAACTTTCCTCTACTAGGAGCCAGGTTCCTTGGGGAGTTTCGAAGCAGGGAAATTATAATGAGCCTTAAATAACTTGTGCCAGAAAATAAGGAAATGCTCAAATAATGAGGAAGACATGTTAAAATGACACAGAAGTCAGTTTGAAGGGCCTAAGCCTGGCCAAATTTGGGACAATGTGAGAATCACAATAAATGATACAGTAACAGATAATAACCCATAGAATAAAATAAGGAAACGTAAGTCCATATTAATATACATAACTAAATTAGTAAAAATAAATTAATAAGGCAGAAGGGAAAACTTTTCCTTACAGTAAAATCCAAACTGACAAAGAAGGAATAACCAAATTATAAGATCACCATTTGGCAAGTACCATAGCAATAATTGCTTCCGGAAAGAATCATCAATGGACACCAAGCTAGTAAATCATGGGAAATAAGATATTTAATTAGTGTCAAAGTATCTCTCCACAAGGTACTTACTAATTACAAAGGGAAAACCAGTAACTTTATAGTAGAGAAACCTGGCAGGCACCCCTTTAACCAATGATCAAAGTCAATATCACCAGTAATGGGACAAATTGCCTTCTTGGACCTCCTGATATGCTGTGATGAGAAGAAGCAATATTAATTCTGTGATATTCCTGTCAAAAATGTGTAAGCTGAATCTAATCAAAAGGAAACATCAGGAGAACCTAAACTGAGGGACTTTTGACAAAATAACTGGCCTATGCAGTTCAAAAATATCAAGGTTATGAAAGAAAAAGAGACTGAAAAAGATATCTTAAGTTAAAGGAGACTAAAAGTCTATGAATATGAAAAGCAATGTGTGATCCCAGGAATAATACTGGACCAGATTTTTCTTTCTGTTCATATGAAGGATGTTAGTGTGATAATTGGTAAAATTGAATATGATCAAAAATTCCATAATATTATTTTATTGGTTTTAAGTTCTTGATTTTGGTAAGCATACTGTGTTTATGTAATGGAATACAAATGGTTTAAGGAAATATCTATTGGGATATTTAGAGACAGAAGGAAATTGTATCTTCAACTTTCTCTCAACTGGTTCTGGAAAAATCATGTGTATGTGTGTCTCTGGAGAGTGAGAGAATGACAGGAAGGGAAAGAGACAGAGACAGAAAATGTAGTAAGGTAAATTTTTTTTTTAATTTCATGAAATTATGGGGGTACAAACACTTTGGTTACATGTTATGACTTTGCCACATCCCAACCATGATTTGAGATGTGCCCTTCCCCCCACAATGCTCACCATGTCCATTAATTGTGAGTTTACCCACCCCCAATCTCCTACCCCCAAAGAATATTACTACTGTGTGAGCACCTTAGTGTTGATCAGTCAGTGCTAGTCTGATGGCAAGTACACGTGGTGCCTATTCTTCCATTCTTGTGATACCTCACTTCAGAGGATGGGCTCAAGCTGTATCCAGGAAAATATAAGAGGTGCTAGATCACCATCATTTCTTATAATTGAGTAGTATTCCATAGTATACATACACCACATTTTATTAATCCACTCATGGATGGACGGGCACTTGGGTTGTTTCCACTTCCTTGCTATAGCGAATTGTGCTGCCATAAACATTCAAGTGCAGATGTCTTTATTATAGAATGACTTTTGTTCCTTTGGGTAGATGCCTAATAGTGCTATTGCTGGGTCAAATGGTAGTTCCACTGGTAGCTCTTTGAGGTGTCTCCAAATTCTTTTCCACAAAGGTTCCACAAAGTGCAACCTTTGAGGTTTACCCATTTTAGATTATGCTGTAAAAAGCACCTTTAGATATTTAGCACTTTATTTAGGGGCTTTTTTCCCCTTTAGTTAAAACCCTCAAATTTTTATTACCAAGCAAAAGGATAGAAATGCTGTGTGTTCTGGATGTGTACTGTTAAATCGTTTCCCCCAAATCTTGCACTGCTTGGTCATGGCTGGCCTCCACGAGGCCTGAGTGAACTCGGTTCACTTCAACATCCCCAGTGCTGGCCACAATTCAGTAAAAAAATAGTTAAAGTATTAATTTGATGCTTTGAGTTGCATTTCATCGAATACCAGTGCTGTTAAATACTTTTCATACATTTGTTTTTGAGCTGTGTTGTATATGTTATATGCCAAGTACATATGCCAGGAAAAATTTTTAAAAATTATAAATCCTGGAGCCATTTAGTAATGCACCTTTAACAAAACACTATGTCAACTAAACTTGGTTCTGAGAATCATGTCAGCCCCTGCTTCTTTTAACACTGCAGAAATGAGAATGGCTCATTTGGAACATTCTAGAAAGTAGACCCCTGGACACTAGGTAGCCAAGCACCAAGGACTTGGGGTATTTTCTAAGCGGAAGAGTTAAACAGTTTCCAATTTGCCTTTGTTTCTGATTCCAAAGTGAACCTAGTTTGACTTCTAAATCTCAACTCAGGGACCTTGGAAGTTTGGCTGGAAAAAGTGCCAAGGAAAATCTTCTCACAAAAAAAATCTCATTCTTAGGGTCCTGCGGTCATGGCTCTGTGAGGCAACTGTGACCCAAATAGGAAGGCCTCATTCTTTAAGGGGTGCCACCTAGAGGTGTGTCCCGCTGGGAGACCAGACCTCAGCTAAAGCTCAGCAGAAACCACACAGCCTGGGCTTGGGTCCCGTCCTCGCCGCTCACGGTTGTGCAGTTTCGGGCAAATGGTGTCTCCTCCTGGGGCCTCACAGCAACTCAGCAAGGTGGGCTCGTGGTGTCACGTGCTTGGGGAGCTGAAATGCAGCAGCCCTCAAAGTTAATTTGCCTTCAGAATCCTCTACACTTGGCGCAGATGCAGATTCCTGGGCCCCGCCTTAGTTTTGATTCCGTGGAGCGGGGCCTCAGAATCTGCCTGCTAAGGGGTGCCTTAGATGGTGCTGAGGGAGGTGGTCCCAGATTGGGAGAAGTTCGAGTCTAACATGTGCTTGTCCCCGGGGACTTGAGACTCCCAGGCCTTCTGTTCACCGGCAAGTCTTATTCATTCTTACACCCACTGTGTGGCGGGCTGTGAACTAGAACTGGAATAAAGAAATGAAGCGAGGACAAAGGCAAGCTCTCAGCTCGCACTGGAGCCCGGCTGGTTGGAGCCCGGCTGGATGGAGCCCTTCCCGCCTCAGCGATCCCACAGGGACCGTGGCTCGGGCGGGTCTGTGTGGCGCTGGCGCCCTCTAGTGGTCACCTGAGAAACCACTGGCGCATCCTTCAGGAACCCTCTGTCCCTGGCTCCCTTGAAGTGTCATGAATGGCTATAACCACCTCTTTCTACTGGTAGGAAAAGGATTTGATTTGTGTCACTTCTTGACACAGGTAGCTGAGTGAGGTGGGAATCTCAGAAACCCTGGAGTCAAAGAGCCCTGCGTTCTAATTCTTTTGCCATGGCTAGCTGTCTGCCTTGTACAAGCCATTTAACTTCTCTGAGTCTCGTTTTTCTGGTCTGCAAAATGGGCATAATGGAGGAGTATTCCACCTCTGGGAGATCTTGAACTCATTCTGCATTCTCCCTCCTGTGCTTTTTTCCTGCCCTTTAGGGTCCATCCTTTGTCCTTCCCCAGACATGGCTGAGAAGACAGGGGAGGCCTCATGAAAGGAGTCGGCAGTGCCGCTTTCTTCAGACGGAGCCTGGGCCCTGCACACGCCTGCCCTGGCTTCTGCAGGGCTCCCTGCCCTTGTCCAGGGAGGGGGTCTCAGTCCTGGCAGCCCACTCAGCTGCAGGTCCCCGTCCTCCTGCCCGGCGTGCAGTGTCTTCTGTGGCCGGGCAGCTGAGACGTGTGGTCTCCAAGTGTGCCTGGAATAATCGATCTGCTTTATACCAACCCAGCTTTGAACGTAAGAGACATAAACGTGGGACTTTGGTTCTCTGCTCCCACAGTGACCTCTGCCACCCCAAGGGGCTGTGACTCACTCAGACCTGTCGGACTCAGGGTGGGCAGCACAGCCCTCCGGACACAGGGGGACGTTTTGCTGAGGACAGAGATACATGAAAGCACATCAGTGAACATTTTGAAATATCGCCGCACACATGCTGATAAAAACGCCACCTCACAGAGGCATTCTGAGGGCGAGACTTTCCAGGGCACAGGATGGACATCCTACGGACTTTTCCTTAAAACATAGCTCATTGGATGCACATTTTGTTTTTAACTTTGCACAGAAGCTTCTCTTGTTTTCTCTTTCCGTAAATGCATAGAGGCGTGAAACTGCAATGGAGGCCTTTAGCAGACCGGAAGCATGATTTACTCTGCAGTGGGCCAGGCATTTTTCTGGGGGTGGGGGGACAGCAGGGAACACTCTGTTCCCGCCCACGGAGCACTCTATCCCAGCGTGAGAGAAGGGCTGCAAACACCCCCTCCGATAAGCACGTTGGACGGCTGGTGCCGAGGAGTGCTGAGAAGGGAAGTGGAGGGGACAGAGGACGGGGGCGGAGTGGCGCCTGACGGGGTCACACAGGAGCTGAGGCCTGTGTGAGGTCAGGGGCTGAGCACCTGGGGGCACTCCAGAGCATTCCGCATCTGTGTCTACAGCGTCTTTACTATCCCACAGCCCGACAATCTAACGTGGCCCCCAGTGACCGGGGGGTTGACACGTTCCCGCAGGTTCTGCATGGGGTCAGTCTCTGCAAGGCCGGGTGCTGTGGGTGAGGTCCCACCATCACTACGATAGCATCTGCCACACTTGTCCTCTTGTCTCCTGAAGAGGTCAAGGGCATCGGAAGTGCACGAGGAGTCGAGCCTGGAGTCCAGGTGGCAGTGGCCGCCCCAGCGCGTACAGGGCCCAGGCACAGTGTGATACCCCGCGGAGGCTCTGAGCACCCCCTGGGGCCTGGGCACGTGCCTGGCATCCTC
>RJWJ010026964.1:0-22251 GCA_004363605.1 Indri indri
TTTTTTATAGAGATGGGATCTTGCTGTGTTGGTCAGGCTGGTCTTGAACTCCTGGGCTCAAGGAATCCTCTCACCTTGGCCTCCCAAAGTGCTAGGATTACAGACATGAGCCACGATGCCCAGCCTATTTTATTCTTAAGTGGTCCAATAAGTTTATCATTTCTTTTATGGATTCAGGACTTACTACCTTGCTTATAAATACCCTATCACGTTTAAATTTATTGCTGCTCTAATTTTGTTTTTACAATTTTTACCTTTAAATAGTCAATCCATTTAATATTTTTCATGTCATGTGAGAAAGATCCAAGCTAATTTTATTTTAGGCATAGTGCCAATTATATTAGCTCTTTTACTAAAGGGTGTCTCGTTTTCTCACTGAATTTAAGTACTCCTTTGTCGAGCTTCCATAATATGCTGGGATCAATTTCTGGGATATTAATATTGTTCCATTTAACTGTCAATCTTTTCCCATACTAGTACCGTATTATTTTGATTTCAGTTGTTTTAGTGTATGTTTTCATGTCTGGTAAGACTAATACCTTCTTGTTCATAATTTCATTCTTCTACTTTAAGATGACTATTTCCAAGAGAAAAAAAAGATTTTTATTTGGAATTGCATAAATGCACATGTTAATTTGGGAAGAACAAACATTGTTATGACATTTGACTTTATCTTAAAAATGATATATCTTTCCCATTTGTTGAGGTCTTATTTTATGTCCTTTCGTAAGATTTTTTAATTTCTTCAGGAAGGTCCCATGCCTTTCTTATTAAATGAACCCCTGAATACTTTATGTTAATTGCTATTATTTTTAATGGAATTTTTTTGTTATTCTCATTTCTAGCTAGTTATTACTAGAAGAGAGAAAACTATTGATTTCAACATGTGTCATGTCTATTGCTTTGCCAAATTCTTTTATTAATTACAATAACTTATTTTTAATTAGAGTATTTTTGGATTTTGTTACCGCTTCCTTTTCTTATCTTCAAAAATAGCAAATAATAATAGTGAGAGTAAATATCCCTGTCTTGTTTCCAATTTTAGTAGAAATAGCTTAGCATTGCACCATTTCAAATAATGTCTGCTGTTTCCTTCTACAAATTGTTTCTTTAAAATTTAAATTATTTTCTCCTTATTCTGATCTGCTTAGATACGTTATTAGTAATACTTGCTAAATTTTATCAAATGTCTTTTTAGAATTTATTGGTATCATCGTTTTTTTCTCCTTAAATGGGTTTATATAGTGCATTATGACAAGAGACGTCCTAATAGGGAATAATTCACATTACTAAAACTGTCTATTTAAAAATACGTAATTTGGGCGACATATGGCTGGATATCAGCTGCCAATTTGAATTTAGAATTTTTGCATCTGTAGTTATAACAGGAATGGTGCCATGGTTTTGGTCTTTGATACTATCTTTATCAACTTTGGGGGTGAAAGTCATTTACAAAATGAATTCATGAGCTGCTTGCTTTGGCCTCTAGTTCCCTGCTCAGGTCCTGCTCTCTGGACGGCCCGTATGGTGGCCGCCTTAGGGGAGGCCGCCCCTTCCCTCTGGCCTCTGATCCCAGAGCTGCTGGGAAGCCGTCGCCTCTGCTAGGCCTCCGTCCTGCGGACGCCACGAGGTCCTGCCCCTGTGTCGCCATCTCCATCATGAACGTGCTGGAAGACAGGTGGTTACAGAACCATGTCACTGAAATACACCCCAAGGATGACTGAATACAACTAGATCCAGAAGAAAAGGACAAATATTGTCTACATTGAATGTGTTTTCTAAAGAAATGCCAGGGAGTGCTAGACATTAGTATATTGCCTCTGTGAAACAAATTTTGCCCACTTTATAGATTAAAAGGAAAAGCAGAGAGACTTGTTTTAAAGTTCTCAAAACTCACTCTATTCCATTTTCTCTATCAGCCGGCGTTTGTGGGAACCTAACAGAGAATGGTTGTGGGTTGGTCTCTTCATCAGACTTTCCTCAGCACATCTACAAATCCATTTCTCAGTTGGTAAGAAGCAGTTCAGCAATCAACAGAATTCCTAAATACCGTTTGTACTCAGGAGGCAGGAACATGCTGACCACACGAAAGCACATGGAGGCTCTGGCCACGCTCTCCCTTGCCGTCCGCCAGGCCACTCTGAGCAGCCTTGACCCTTGCACCCCGGCTGCTTGCTGTATTGAATGGCAGGGGTGCCGGCAGCAATGCAAACACACCAGGCTCTCTGCTCTGAAAAAGCGCTTTCTCCCCAGCACTGGAATGTGGAAGACAAACACTGGCCCGTCTTTCCCAGCTAATGAGGGTTCCTGGAATGTGTGAGCTATGGTAACGCACTGCCAAGGACGATGTTTGGGGAAGCCCCCCACAATTAAATGAATTCTAAGATCATTTAGAAGACAGAATTATGACAGCGCCTTCAAAGATGATAAGAGAATAACAGCATAAAACAAGGCCCATTAAATGGATGTGGCATTTTTAGTTCAAACTCTAAGAAAATTACTTATGAAGATTTAGCTTTATAAAATTATCATTGGTTAAAAGTGACAAAAGTACTCCATATTTTACAATGTCAATTTGTCGGACCGGTTGTTCTGACATCATAAAACTCCTTAGAAGGGAAGGTCGCCACTACACAAAGAAATAAATTGTCATGGGGACCTGAAAGGGAGACAGTTAAAGCACCCTCCAGTAACGAAAGCACATTCCCCAAGTGCCCCACCGTGCTCTAGAGAACTCCTGCGCTCCCTGTTAACTTACTTCTTCCCGATGAATAAAAATGAAGGAAGGTTACAATAAAGTCCAGCCTCTTCAGTCTCTGAGGCATGTTCCCTTGGGATGTGGCTTGACACCCAGACTGCTCGACATCACTGCTTTCGTACGCCTTATGCCACAGGGGATCTGCGACCAGCCAGGGCACATCTGGGCATCAGGAGGTGAGTATGCGGCAGCGTGACTCTGCACTTCCATGGGTGTTCCGGTGTCCTCCATAGCTGGGTTGTGGCGAGTGCTCACCATTTTTCAGTCTTGGTGACACACAATAATGGGTGCATCAGTAAAGCATCCAAAAAATGGAATTCTGTGCAGCATCTTCTCAGAAACTGGGCTGAATTTTGCCCTGAGAAACAAGATAATAAGTTCAAACCCTGTGGAGCCAGAACTGAGTCTCAAGTCAGGCCAGTAGGAGCCGGTGGAAGGGTGCTAGGAAGGTGCTCTGGTGCTCTTTCAAGGTGTAGGAATTCAACTTTGACAGGACCCACTGAGAGCGGAGTTCCAAATTACCTCGCATACCTTCGCCACAACAGAAGCTGTGAAAGAAATACCCTTTCTGAATGGATTATAGAGTCATGCTGTTTAAATACATAGCAGACTGGTTTGCTTTAGTATTTTTTAATTAAAAATAACATTCATTGTTTTTTCATTACTATAGTAATGCATGTTTGAGAAAATAAAGATAAGCAATTTTTTTTTCAAAAAAATTAAAAAGCCTTCATTATCTCACTGCACAGAGATGGCTACTGTGAATGCTTTGAGCACATTTATTTCCAGACCTCTCTCTGCCTAGATAAATTCATCTATTTTTTTCACAAAAATTGACTCATATTGTCACATTCTTTTGTAACATCACTTAATAACATATCCCAAACTGATTTCCATGGCATAAAAAAGTCTTCAAAAATATCATTTTAACAATCGATATTTTATTCTGCTATTATTTAATAACAATTTAGTTCCTCATTCTTTTTCTATTCCAAGCTTAAGTTTAGTTTCTAATTTCAGTAAATGGTTGGTTATTTTTACAAAACCTTTTTTGGTTTTTGTTTGTTCAGTGTATTTGTTGGGTAACTAGCATGAGTTAGGCTGGAAGGGTATCCGGGTGAAGAAAACAGACGCCACCCCACCCCAATGGAACAGAGTCTGAAGGGAGAGGCCCATGTTAGGCAAACATTTTAAAAGTTAACCCCAAATGAAAGATAAAATTATAAATGTTAATAAGTGTCTGGGAGGAAAAGAAGAGCAGGCGATGGGGAGAATAACGACGTTTGACCTGAGGCCCCCAGGGAAGCCACTGCACAAACGAGGGGAGGGAAGAACACCCACGCTGCTGACGGTATTGGGGTGAGGAATGGGGGACCAGGACCCCTGAAGCCCAGGGGAGCTGAGAGAGGGAGGTGTGGCCACGTCTGCAGGGAGGTCTTCAGTGGATCTTATTCTGGGTGCGGTGAGGGTCCCCCAAAGGGCTTCATGCAAGAGAGCGACCCCCTGAGTCAGGGCTGGAGAGATTACTTTGGCGTCCATGTGGGGGGAGGGGCTGAGGGGCTGACGTGCAGTATTCCCGCACCTTGGCTGCTGAAGTGAAAGGCGCTCGAAACACAACAGGTGCAAAAAGATCACTTTGACCTCCGTGCTGTTTCTTAAAAGCAGAAGATGACATTCCCACGGGCAAGACGCCCTCCCTGTGCTCCAGAGAGGCAACATCCTTATCCCCAAGGCCGTGAAACGGAGAGAACGCTGTACAGACCTCGTTAGCAGAACTCTTATCTTTTAAGCCTCCCTACACAATTTAGTTGTTTCTTCAAAAGTTACTACTCTTTGTCCAATGCAATGTATAAGTAACTGACTCTGACTACTTCTGGGAGGTCTTCATTTCTTGATGAGATCTGTGCCATGTAAAACCTGCATTATGCTTTTCTCCTGTTATTCTATGTCGTGAGTTTCATTCTCGACCCCAGCCCTAAGAATGCGGAGGTAAAGCTTTTCCTCCCCTACAAAGGCAAGTGTGACACCCAAATCAGTTAGGAGGTGGCCACAGTCATCCACACAATGGCAGTGTTGTGATCTTTGCAAAACTCTTAGATAATACTATAAATTAAAAGACGAGAAAAATTACCTATGCTTCCACTATCCGAAGATACACTTTGTTAATATGCCTTTGCATAGCTTTCCAGAATTTTTTAGTGCCTACGCTTACACAGAAATATAAGTTGCTTATTATGTTAATAATAAAATTAGATCATATCATATAGTATAGCATAACCTCATTTCTGCTCACTGTATCATTAATATTTTCCACATTGATATATTTAAAGTAGTAAATTTAGAAATTTCCATGTGTATAAATTTAATAATTTTATTAATGCATAGCAATCAAAAATATGAATATAAACTCTTAGGCAGAGCACAGTGATTAGTGAACAACTGATTCTTTCTGTGTAGGAACAATGCAGCAGGGCACACAGAATGCAGTGTGCACACACCCTACGTGTACACTTCAGTGAGGTATTAATATGGCAGAGCTGGCCCCTGTGCGTGAGTACACTGCGTTCGGATCAGAAATAGAACATTACCAGGTTCCCTCGGCCTTTTCCCATCACTATCACCTCCCACCTCTCCAAAGGTAACTGTCATACTGACTTCTAATACTTTGAGTTAATTTTGACTGCTTTGGGACTTTATGAAATCATTCGGTGATTTTTATTATGGAATATGTGTTCCTTTGTCTGGCTTCTTCCGCCAAATTTTATGATTTTGAGATTTGTTAATGTTATTGCATGTAGCTGCATTTTGTTTATTTTTATTGCAGTTTAGATTCTGTTACATAGATGAATCTTTTCACATATCACTGATGATTTTCTTAGCATAAATTTGAAGAAGTAGAACTGATAAGCCAAAAGCCAAACAGTAAAGCATTTGACAGATATTTCCAGTTACTCTCCAGAAAGGGTACACTAATTTACTCTTCCACCAACTGGGCATGAGTGTGTCTAATCTAACCCAGGGCCTACAGTGGGTATGGACTTTGTTTTTTAATCTGCCAACTGGAGAGACAGCTAAAACGTTTATTGTTTTATAACTCCTTTTAAAACCATACTTTGTTAAAAATTTGTGTAAATGCATAAAACATTTATAAAACTATTTTGTAGCCTTTTTCCTTTAACAATATATCATTAACATTTTCCTTTGTCTCTAAATCCACAAGTAGGCCAGCATTTTTAATTAAGATATCACAATCTAGAATATGGATATGCCAAAATTTACTTCCTGAGAGTTCACTATGTGAAAGGTATTGTTTTTTCGTAATGAATTTATTCTTTCATAATGGCCTTAATCCTCCCGATAATACTATGAATTGGGATCTGTGAATATATACATTTCAACAACAAGGAAATTGAGGCACAGAAAGATATAATAACTTGCCTAAGATTGAACAGCTAGTGAAATTTGGAATCAAAATTTGAACCTAGGCAGGTCTGGTTCCAGCAGCCATGGTTTTAATACCTCCAACATACTGGCTCTCTTCACTAATTAATTATCACATTTTCCTCTCCTTCAGAGCAGAAGATGTGGTTTATTCCCACTGCACTTTCATAGCTTCTTGTAGATTGTAATTGCCCAATAAATGCAACTTCATTTGTATTGCATTTCACTAATAAAATGCAACAAATGAGGAAACAAAAGTTAATCACTGCTTGATTTGAAAATGTAGTGTTTTTGTTTCTTACGAAATAACCGTTATTTTCTATTGACAAATTCACGAAATCACTCTCATTTTATGTCTTAAGTTTTACACTATGAATCTTTATTGGTCCAAAGAAAGGAAATTCTGATATATTTCTAGATGTTGGTTTCTACATAGGACAAACTTCTTCGACTCTGGTAAGGGGAGCCATCAGTTTCACTAGCTAATGGTTGCTTTCGGTTTTCCAAAACTTGCTGTGGAATTGCCAGGGCTACACTGTCAAGCAGAAGAGTTTATGCATTGTCCAGACAATTTAAGAAAAATTCTTGACAGTTTTTCCAGAATTACTAGATCACCAGCTTATTCCTCAACACATTTCTAGCCCTGGACATTGACATTAGGATGAAAGTTAAAAGAAGAGATTAATTACCATATTAGGTTTATTGAAAATTCCAGATGTGTGAAAAGATGTCTGTAAAACCACCAACACAGTTTAACTGTTAACTACGGGTTAAAAACAGTGTGTTCAGCCAAACTCTTTCCACACAGTAGTCTCCTGAATTGCTGTTTTCAAAAGCTGGTGCCTTTCGCTGCCTAGCCCAGTGGCTGTCACATGATTAATGTGCTAGTGTCTTATTCATTGCTCTGTCGCAGAAGCTGTCCAAGTCACAGCCACCCTTTCTGCAGAGACCTTTTTGTAAAAACCTAGTTGAAATCATGCTGTTCTGACTGCAGGCTACTGCACCTTCCACCAAAACATCATAAAGAGCAAAGAATTACTGTTTCCAGTAATCCGGGCCATAAATCAACCCGTTCTGAGGATGGAAAAAAAAATCACGAGCACTTCCTGCGTTCATATTCAAAAGCCTATCTGTATCACAGTATTCCGGAAAACACTGTGTGTGCTTGTGTGTTAGTGCGTGGTGAGCAGAGGTGGCAGGAAGGGGAGGCTTGGGGCTAGAGGCGGACAAAAGAAATCTCAGCGCCCTCTAAATAATACAAATGCTTTGATCTTACGGTGACCTTCCTTGTTGTAACAATATTTTAAGATTGTTAAAAATCGCCACCTTATCTGTCTGGTGGTATCACCCACTGCTTAACTTATCTGGGCCCAGCTGTTTGAGAAGAATGCAACATGGCGTGGCCTTGATTTCTTAGTATATGACTTTAATATCTAATCAGGCATATGTCTCAGTGAAGCCATCCAGAGAGGTCACAGAGGCCACCTCTGGCATCTAGCGATCCCAGAGATGTTTACTGCATTCACCCTTTCTCTGGATCTGCCAGCAACAATACTCAGCAGCCACACCCTTCCCATCTGTGCTCGGGGTCCTTCGAGGGTTAGGGTTAGGGTTAGGGTGTATTTTAAAATGTTGGATGCCCTTTCAGTTGAAAATAATTTGGGATGCCTTAAGGTCAGTCATAAAAAATTATCTAAGTTCACATTGAAACTTCTGAAGAGAAGCCTCAATTTAGATACAGAAAAATATCAACCGCTCGTAGCTGTTGTAGTGTTCATAAAACACAAACCTTTCCAGTCCAGTAACATCAAGTCTTAAAGTTGTGTAACACAAAGGAGAGAAGGCACACAAATACACACACACACACACACACACACACACAAGTATAAATGTTAACTTTAATTTTAAAAAGATCTTTTTTAAAAAAGATCCAAATATTTAACGGCTCCAGATTGAAGTCTTAAAATCTAGGAATGATATAAAGGGATGTCACAGTTATTAAAGTTCCATTATATTAAAAGTGACATAAAAGGAGCGAGATTTTTTTCACTCTGGGTGACTTTGGAATCAAATTTGCTTTGTTGACAAAGCAATAGTGTTTCCTGCCAGCCTGGCGGGCTCAACCTGGAACGTGGAAATCAAGCTGTTTTCTTTCTGGTTCTGACATTGTCACCAGGAATAAAACATTCTGCCATCATGACACTGCTGAGTCTCAAATCTCAACCCAAGGCAAGAAGTAACCCTGGTTGTTCTCTTTTCTCCGTACTATTGGTATTAACTCACGTATCTGCCAGAAAACCATATTGAACTCTTGCGGATTCATTCTTGAGAATGTTTGTCTTCTACACAAGAAGCTGCAATGCTCCTCCAAACTTAAGCGGGAGCAAACAAAGGAGAGTGCAGAGACCCCGTGTGACCTTCCCACTCCCTTGTCCCCTCGTGAAGTTGGGGGGGAGGGGAGGAGGGACACCGTTTTTGGGCACCTATGCTGTTATGGCAAAACAGCAATCCTTGAGGAGGGGGCTGCCAAGACATCTCTAGGACGCAATCCTTCTCTTTTACCTGGTGTCCCCCTCCCCAGGTCACACAGCTTTTCTGGTGTCCAAGGGTGCCTGTCTACGAGAAACCGCAGATCTGTGTCTCGGAGCGTGGTTGGGTATGGGAAGGGATGGTCTTTCCATGAGCGGGTCTCTGACCCTCTTCCCTGGCGTGAAGGCAACCTCACGCACCAGCAGGGGCTGAGGGGCTCCTACAGCGGAGCCCCTGGGGAAGAACGTCCCCAGGGCGTGAGTAAAGGCTCGGGGAGCTTTGACTACCCTAGGGCCCCCTCCCCGGCCCCAGCCCGGGGCACTCAGGCTGGGCTCTGTGACTGCCCGGGCCAGGCCCAGGCCACCCCTCTCTGGGCTCCTCCTACCCTGCCGATGGCTCTGAAAACCCTTTCGCAACTTTCCACCAGCCCCGATGCGGAGCTCCTGCATACTTCCCGTGTCAGCCTCCACCCAAGTGACCTTCCAAGCCACGCTGACAATTGACCTGCAGAGCAGCTGTTTTGATTATTATTTTTAGTTGACAAAAAATAATTGCCTGTATGCGTGAGGTATGATGTGATGTTCTGATACAGCATCCAATGTGGAATGATTAAACCAAGCTAATTAACATGTCTATCACCTCACATCATTTCTTTGTGGTGGGACAGCTGAACTGTGCTCTTAGCAATTCAGGAGCACACAATACTTTATGCTTAACCATCGTCACCGCGCTGTGCCACAGATTTCGAAAACGTGGCCTGAGAATCAGCTTCTGGGGGAAGAAGGCCTGATGAGACCAATTCGCCCTGAACAACATCTTGGCTTTGTGGGAGCCTCCTAGAGTTTCTTAAACATGGACACGGCCCTTGCAGCGCTCCCCCAGTCAAACCCTGGCACTGACACCCCCGGGTGTCACCCAGGAGGGCTCTGCCGCCGGCCCCAGCTCTGTCCCTGCTGCTTTGCAAGAGCGCTTACACAACTGTCATTTGAAGCTCCTGAGTCCCCCCTCACACACACACACTCACACACACACACGCACACACACACGCACACTCTCACACACACACACGTTTCCCTGTAAATGGAACCCACCCCCGGGCCAGGAAGTGGAGCCCGAGCAGTGGAGAGGATCACTCACATATTGACATTTCAGTCAGTGAAGAATTTTTTTGGTGAGAATTATTATATGTATGTTTATTAGCACTTTTAAGAAAGCAGATCCACAACGGTTGATATGCGAAAAGTTCCAGGCTAGGACGCGGTTAGGCTGAGAACTCCGATACTCCAACCTCTAATTCAGGTCTCTTCATACCACAAGAATTTGTATCTGGTTTGTTGTTATTTTGCTTTATTTTATTTCTTTCAGAATATTATGGGGTTGTGCAACCAGACCCCCAAATTTGAGGAGAGACCGAGCCCCGCAGCCCCGGCCCCTCCCCCAGCTGTCCCTGAGACTCCCACAAAGCCTGAGGCCCAGGTGGAGCCCGGGCTAAATAAAGCCGCTGGGGGAGGCGAACAAGGCTGCCCCTCAGATGCTCTTATCTGGGCAGAGATAACACCCAGGAGAGCGGCCAAGCCCGCCCTCGCCCCGCCACAGCTATCACAGCTCCCAGGCACATTCCTGCAGAGGAGTGAGACACAGAGAATCAACTGGGGCACACTATTAAAGGGGAACCCCCCCAGAATAGATGTCAAAGCCGGAGGATACGAATGTCACATTACAGAATGAAAGCCCATGGGCCAATGGAGCAGACGGAGCTGCCCCTCCCGCGCAGCTAAATCAGATCTCACACAGGCGCCTGCTTCACATGCTACAGCGATGATGAATGTATCAAAATATTAGCATCAAATCCTTGAGGACTATATTTGCAGTGCCATGTAAACTGCTTCAGGGAGCAAACTGTCCTGCTGTGACTTTATATTAATCTCTGGCTTCTGGCTGGTCACGGGGTGTCACATGCACTATAATTAGATGTTGGACATGTGCACAGAGAGAGGGAAATGGTGTAATTAAGGTAACCTATCAGGTGCCCAACCACATCCTTTAGAAAGAGCCCGAAACGCACACCCTCCCAGGTTCCTCACCCCGCTCTTCAAGGGCAGAGGCGCCAGGCACAGTTGCTGCAGGGACCCCAGAGCTGCTGTCGTGGGCCCCTGTCTCAGGGAACCTATTTTCCACACCAAAATCAATCCGACAAGGTTGTTAGCTCATAGTGCATATCTGGGCAACGTTCAGAGAAAGACAGGCAGGGCACTTAGAAACTTTGACTTTGCATTTGGGGCTACAGAATGCTGTCTTCCAGATCAGGAGCTGAGGAAGAAAAGAAAGAATTGCTTTCTGGAAAAGGCAGGGCGGTTTAATGGCTCACTCCCGTGTCTATGCACAGCCCTGTGCAGCCATGGGGTTGCCCACGCCGCCCCTCCTGCATCCCCGAAAGCCCTCCGCGCTTTCTCCCACCCGCGAGGACTAAATTACAGAGAACTGTGTAGGGCGTGAGAGAAGGAGAAGGGGGCGGGGGAAGCCTGGCATCGCTCAGGGCCTGCTGTGCCCGCGCAGCCGGCTGTCCCCAGGGCGCTGATGCCCCATCGCCCCGGGAGCGGTGGGCGCGGGGCGGACGGCCCCTCGGACTGCGACTGCGGGGATGGACTCCTCTGCTCCTGCCACCAGCAAAGGAACCACAAAGTCAGGATTAATGGTGGGAGAAACAGTAGCAAACCCAGGAGCACATCCCCAGGCAAAGTCTTCCATACCTGCAGAGAGAGAGAGAGAGAGAGAGAGAATTTGGATAAAAAAAGGAAAAGTGACCTGGCCCAGTCCCTGGCGTTCTCTGAGAATTGCGGGAACGGAAATCTGAAGCAGAACAACAAAGACCTGACATAATTGCCGCGATGAAGCTTAGGCTGGGGGGATTATCTTTTTGGTATTAAAAGAGGCTGATAAGGTTTTTCCTCCTTCATAAGGATTATTACGAGAGCCATTGGTAAAGTCTGTTATTTTACATGAAAAAAAATGGGTTTTGAACATGCTCGTCAGATTGCAGGGCTAAATCTCTTGAGCGTGTGACTGGGACTTCTGTTGGAATGACATTTTTATTCATTCAGGAAGCGTTTATTAAACGCTTGCTAAGAATAGCGCACAATGCGGAGGAGAGGCCGGAAAGCTCGTGCGCCCTCGGAGCGCTTCCCGGTGGAGGGAAAAGGAGACAGTCGCAGCGGGTCACGGCAGGAGCAAGCGCAGGCCCCAGTGAGCAGAGCCGGACGTTCTGCGGGGACAGCGCAGGGGCTGTCCTGTGAACCCGACCCTCGAGGCCTTCCCGAGCCCGCCAGAGAGAGGGGTGGCCGCCGGGGGGTGAGGAGGCCTCACCTTCCAGGACAGAATGTCCCGCTCGGCAGGTCGGGTGTGGCCGCTGGGCCATAAGCTTGATGGGGCAGGATGTGGCCAGGTCACTGAGAACCTCCAGTGACAGCTCAGTAACTGGGATTTAAGGGACAAGCCTTGGGAAGAGTGAAGACATAGAATTTTCCGGAGAAAGTCCCCTATATCTGCTAAGGTGATGATGTATGAATCAAACGCAGTGTTAAAGTGAAAAGAATTAGATTTATTGCCTACAAAAATAATTGCATTTGCTCTACATTTCCTCGACTCAGAATAAAAGTCCTTTTTAAAAAATCTAATTCACTGTCTTTTCAAAGTCCAAGTAAGTTGGAATTTGGGTGTCCAAATTCAGCCAATAAAAACAGAGGATGCCCAATTAGATCTGAACTTCAGATAAGCAGTGAATTATCTTTTAGTAGAAGTGTATAATCCCAAATATTGCCAGGACACTCTGTATTTTTTCTGGAAACCCAACCTGGAAGCAGCAGGGAGGAGCTAGACATCACCAGACATTCCAGGATGCTGGGCCTGGTGGAACTCACTGCATTTCGCTGAACAGGAGAGCTTGGGAGGCACAGCTGCTGGGTGCCTGAAAAGAATTGTCCCTTCTTTTGATATTTGTCATGTTTAAAGTCACCAGACAGAAGCTTTCTGTGTGAGGGAATCAGATACATTTTCAGAGTAGAGGATATTTCTGTAATGGGAAGAAACGAGTATCTAACAAATATGCTTAATAATGTTTGTGGATTCAATTTAAATCAAATATTCGTATGTTGCATTTTCTTAAAGGGGCTCTTTGTGGAAGGAAAGCCGTTCTAACAGTAAGTCTGTGCAGTCCTGAAAGGGGTTACTTGTGGAGTGACTGGCAAATCCTGATAGCACCTGTCTGGGAGCTTCGGCTGGAATGTGCCTGGGCCCAGAAGTACAGGCATGTTTCTGTCCTGCCCCATTATTCTGCAGAGGAAATGAGCTGGGTGTTTTCTGACCCAGAATCAGCAGGGTTAAAGCAGAATTTACAAACCACTTCAGGACTCAGCATTGAGATAGAAGACTTAGGGTTGGAGAATTAATTTTATCTTCCTCCTGAGTAAAGCAGCTCTTTTCCCAAAGCCGAGAATCTTTGCAGAATGAGTGCACTGAATGAAAGCAGCCGGGTAAGCACTGCCTGACCCTAATAATTCTGACCACTTCAGACTACGTTTTGCAGCGGCCTAAATTGAATAGAAGAGAATTCACGTGACATGGCACTCCTGAGAGCAAAGCTGAAGTTACGCCAATCAAACCATCCTCCCTGGGGGAAAAACTTGGGGCACTCTCTTCTAGAAGCTAATAAAAATAGGACAGTACTTGAATTCTGGACTAAGAATTAATTCCTGCATTTAAGCGTTTTAGTTGATACAATAAGTAGTAACTGGCTACAGAGAAATCACAAGATCTGGATTAGACAAGAACTCTTGTTTATTATAATGTAATTTAAACAGTCAGAATCTTGTGAATATTTCAGACTAGAAACCTTGCAAAATTTAAATTTTCTCATGGGATTTTATATATTTTCTAGCAAATAACCCCATTACCCAGTCACACTTACAAAATGATTATGCACCTGTGTATAATCCCAGAAGAACGCTTTAAAAGTTGAAATACCACAATAATAGTAAAACTAATAAGATCTTAATGATTTCCTTTTCAAACATTCTTTCATTTTATGAGAAGAGTTTGATCCCATAATACCTGTATGAGACCGGTTCCCTTTTTTCTACCAAAATCAATACTTTATTTGCTTATTAATCTAAGATGCAAATAATTCTTGTCTTATTTTCAAAAACTGTTAATTGTTAAAAGTATGTCCATAAAATCTAAGGAAAAATAATCTTTGTAAAATATGGATGAACCTAGGTCTAAACAAATATATTAATGTCTATTGATAAAGACAGCACACAAAAAATTAACAAAGACTCAAATGAATAATAAAAATACACTGACTATACAAGTGCAAAGTGCTGTGTTCCCTCAGCATTAAAAACAGTAAAGAATATTGGTAAGAAATAGCCTTTCTTCAGTTTTATATACTGTGGTATAATTAGAATAAAATTGAAGTAAAATATTCTTCAAAACAGAACGCTTCGAAAAATGAGTGAACATCAATGGATTTCCTAAACTGACATTCTATGAAATATTCTTCCAAAATGTTAATAAACGTGCCACGAAATAAAGGTCCATGGCCAAACAAGTTTAGGGAAATCTCTGTGTTTTTTGAAATGCTCTTTTCATATCAAGGCACTGAGAAGTTCTGCAACAAAGAAATCATATTTATTTATATTAATTCACCATTTCCAAATTTTACATGAGGATAGGACAACTTTTTTCCCTCATATCTTCTATCAACCTAAAGGATAATTTCTCAAAAAATTCTGATTTGAGAAATAATAGATAATTTAAAGTTTGGCCTTTCTTACCCACACTTTCAAAAGGAAAGGAATTGCTATTAAAAAAGAATTTGAGATCATATTGACTCATACTGTCAGTCAAAAGCATTCTATTCACTTTTTTCAGATAGTTGGTTATGTTCCACCCTGTGGTCTCCCGGCTTTGGGAGTGACCTGTTTCCAGTGGAAATCTGGGTCCCCAGAGCTTCCAGCAGGGGGCTCTGTCCGCTAGTGCTGACTGTGAAGGACTTGAAGATGGTTCAAGGTTAAGATGGCTCAACAAATAACAAGCCAGAAATGTCATCTGGCCAGTAGGACACAGAATTACAAAAGTGTAATCATGGTTCAAGAATGTTGCCATGAGAAAAATCTGTGCTCAGAATTTTATTATTAGGTTTTATCATGTGTGCATTTTCAAATACAGTAAGAGAACCCAAAGGGGGGAAATATATATATATATATATATCAGAAACCAAAGAGTATTTTTACAAAATAATCATCAAATTATAGGGTTCATCTTGAAAACATTAAAAGGACATAAAAGTTTCCCTACATGGTTGACAACTCGAGTATGCCAATTTTCTATCAAAAATAGTGCAGAGAAACAAAAATGTAAGTGTAAAGTTGAAAATAAATGGAAATAAATTACTTCCACTGGGATGAGAGACAAATATAACTCTTCAAAAATAATATCTGTAAATGGGGGAAACACACTGTCTTGAGGAAGCTGTATTTTGGTGTTCATGTCCATAATCTGAATTATTTTTTCTTAAACCCTTTCTCCCATGTCCTCCACATATGCCTCCCGCAAAAGGAACCAAACCCAAACAAAAAAGTGTTATAAAACACTTACAAATTGGATGGTAAAGAAATGAAAATACTTGTTCAAAGTGAAAGCAGGGACACTTTAGCCAGAGTGGTTGGAAAGATGACAAGTAAAGTAGCCAGGCAAGAAGATCAAAGTTGCAAAATAGACTTCACTGGCACACACAACTTTTTGCTCTTGCTTAAGTTGCAGGGGATGGTGCCTCTTGAAGGTACACGTGTTCCCACTGGGAAAGAAATGTACGGCATGACAGGGGCAAGTGGCTAATAAATTATGGCATTTGCAAGAGAGTGGAACAATTTATTCCCTCCAAGCCTTAGGAGACTTTATGTGTAACACACATACACACACACGCACACACACACACACACACACACACACACACACACAATACCTCATGAAGAAGACGGCCAGTCCTTTGCCATTCTTTTATTGAAATGCCATAACTATCCTTATAACTAAAACAAATAGACCAGACACTTGATTTTCACACAATTGTGTGTTGATGATTCTGAGAACATGATTACTTTTATCATATGTTTTAATTTTCTTAAAAATCAATGTGAAGACTCTATTATTCCTACACAGACTATACTTTCACTTACTTTTTATTTTCCGGAGGAGAGTGACTGCTGGAATGTGTGCGAGGTGTACACCGTGAACTCTGTGTGTGCCGGGGCAGTGTTCAGGGGAATACAATGCAGTGTAAGTAAATATCACCAAGTGTTTCCCTGCAAAGGGGACATTCGCTTACACGGGTTCTCAGCTCTGTCTTTTCACTGGGCAGAGTGACTTCAGGGGAGAGAAGCAGAGGACCGTCCTCTAGGCACACTCACTCAGGCAGGCTCCGAGGGCCCCGTGGGGGCTATTTCCAGCAGCTAATGATCCAGCTCTGGGTGGAACAGCAGCACCCTGAGGAATGGGAGAGGCCAGCAACGGGCTCACTCTCGGAGAACACCCACCACGCCCCAGGCCCACAGCTGACCAAACCCAGCCTGCAGGGCCTGGAGACGAATGGGATTTTCTGGAGCGTGTGTCACAGAGTTAATGGAAAGTAAGAGCTAAAACCAAATAATCATTTCATAGAATCAGACCAGCATGGGATTTTCAAATTGAAAGTGCCCCAAATGTCAGCCAGAAACAGCAGTTTGCTGGCAAATATTTAACAACTGACTCTTTCTGGGAAGAAATCCCCATGTGCAGGATTTGCCAATTTCCATGGTGTAAATGCTGCCACCATGGCCAGTTGCAAGCCACACCGACATAAAGTCCCTGGACACAGCATTGGGAAGAGACACGTGCCAACAGCGAGGGTCTATGCACAACCCCGGGCCTAACACGGAGACTCCCGAGGCCCAGGGAAGGTTAGTGGAGGCAGGTCCACACTGGCAAGCAGGCTCCCAGACTCCGAGTGCAGGACACTCTGTTAAAACATGAGAACAATCTGGTTTAGGAAGCCTTGGCCCCACATTGGAATTGCTTCTTTTTATCGTGTACTAGCATTTGTTTAAAACACATATCTAAAAGGCATTTTGATATTGGTTAAGCAAGACGATCTTATATTTAAAAAGTAGTTTCAACTCTCTAAAAAAATAATTTTTCTGTGGCAAACTGTATACTCCCATTCAATCATTTCTGCGAGGATTTTCCAGAGAACGTTCTTTAGGAGGGTGAAAAGGAGTGGCTGCGCATTATTTGGCATAACCTGGTTGCTACTCAGTAAATTTTCTACTCAAATTTTTTTGTCCCTTCTTCCATCCTACCCGCTGAGTTGCTTGATTTGTGACTTCACCTCTCCCTTCCCCCCGTTTGTTTTCACTGCATTATGGTCTCCGAATCAGAGCGTTTACGCGGGAAAGGACTGGGAGGCAAGAAGGGCTGAGGAAGGGGTGGCGGGGGGCAGCAAGAGCTGTTCTGTCCCGTTCAGTGTTCCCCCAAACCGTGCATTGGTCTAAGGCATCTCCCTGTGTTTCCACCGGCTTCTATCCTCTCATCACTTACTCTATGTAAAAATGAAATTTCTTCTTATGCCCCATAGTTATGAAGTTCTTATACGGCCATATGAACTTCAAAGCATTTAAATTTCTTACGGATTTTATGGGATTAAATGTTTGGCCTACTGAATATTTAATATGAGGGTAAAGAAAGATGTGCTGTTGAAAAGACATTTATCATGGCCCTAAAGCACAACACCAAACAATTGGTTTGAGCGAGTGAGATCTTGATAATATACTATTATTTTTTAAGTTTTAATCAAAGGTCACCAATGACATGAAAATTTACAAAAACCACCTTCAAATAATGAGCATCTTAGATGAATAAGGCTAAAAACATTTCAAATTCCCAATTCGCCATTTTACTGTTCATGTTGTTTCTCTTTATTTCATTACTTCAAGCAGAGGGGTGAGTGGAAATAATTTGGTTATTTTTATCTTTGTGCCTCCGAGGCTGTCCTGTACTCTTGAACACATTTTGTACTTGGAAAAAATCTCTAGAGTTACAAACGTTTGGAGCACGCCAGAGTGATATATTATTTTTTCAATTTGACTGTAAGGTAAAGATATAGACCAATTTTGTGAATTTATCAACATCAATTAGAATAAAATACAAATGTGATAACAGCTCAAAAGATTTTGCATAATTGATGTGCTACACTCAATAACTACAAGAAAGTGCGAAATTAGTCATAAAAAGAGCAAAATGAACTCTATAAAAACACAAAATAAAGAATGCAACAATCCAAGCACTAAGTAACGAATTAGTAAAAATAATTATATATGAAGAATATTTTCAAAGGGAACAAATCAGAAACTTAACTAGATAGGCACTTAAAGAGGAAAGGGGAACATTAAAATTAGATAATTAGATGAGCGCATTTGGGAAACACTATTGTTTTATTCATTATTTATTTTAACTAAAATTTGAAACAGCAATAAAAATACAAATGTCTTTCCAGGCAACTAACTGTCACAAATGAAGTGTGGTACAAGGGTATCAAACTATACTAACTTAAAGAATTTTCCAATAGCCTGCAAAAATATTATTAAAAAAACTAAAAGGAAACACCAAGAGACAAGTGAGTGCCATGTTGCTTCAGTTCAGAGGAAGGAACGACAGGAAGTTCACTGCCTTTTGGAGGATATGAAATGCTCAGGGTCAGCTCGCGTGGAAATGCACTCAGGAAAGGCCCTGTTCCTTTCAGGAGCTACACTGACAAAAATAAACCCAACACAAGGAGCTTTGCCCACATGGGTTTTCTCTCGTCTGTCTTCAGTGCATAAGGCAAATAGTACATCTTTAAAGACTCATTATGAGATGAACAAATCTTAACAAAGGGAATATCACCGACCATAGGTGTCGAAAAATAAGCTGGTGGCTGGCCGTGTCGGCTTCCTTTTTGTTCATCATTTCTGAATGCCTGACAGTTTTATATAAATGTAATTTTTTAAACACAGTTCTGAAGGGTAAAAAAATATATTGTCACATGATGGCTGATGGTATGTTGTTGTAGTTGTTGAGTATGACAAAATAACCACAAAATCTTAAAAATTCAACCAAATGAAAAACGGAATGAAAAGGTAACCAGTAATAGCACGCACCTGTGTGTGTGTGTGGAGGGCAAGTGCTGGGGATCAAGGGGTAGCCGGGCAGTCAGGACGGGCACTGCACAGCCACGGTCAAAGTCAGCAGAGGTTGACTCAACCAAGATTAAAGCTTTGGTAAGATCAGTAACCCAGGTCACAGCAGGTCGACCAGCAAAGGCAGAAAACTATGCATGAATTCTAGGGTTAAGGTAAACATGTATGACCTCAGAATAATCCCTAGATAGTATTCTCTCAACCCAGTGTTTTGGGGAATTACAGAAATGGTAGAGGACCACGTCTTTGGCTTTATGTGCTAGTGGAAGGAAATACATAGATTCGACAGAGTATGTGGCTAGACTACCTGGGTCTGGCTCTCCTAAAGTCAATTGGGTCCTATATACAATATTTTCTGACATTGTCATGGTGATAATGCATCATGGATACCACAGCCTCCAAACCAGCCTTCCTGCCTCAACGCTATTCCCTTCCAGTCCCTGTCCATTCTGCCACCACAGATATATTTCCAAAACAGCAACTCTGATTGTGCCACCTTCCTGCTTAAGCACCTAAGAGGGGTCCAGCCTTCAATCTACAGGTAAATATGACCACAAAGGTATCTTACCAGCTGGCCCATCTACCGTTCCAGGCTCCCTGTGCTCCACTCACACCGGAGTCCTAGCAGCGCCGTGGCCACACCCTGGGCTCCCACCCTTGTGCCTGATTCGTTGCATCTCCTTGGAAAACCCTCTTCCGCCTTCTGTATAAAGCATCTTCCATCTTCCATGAGTCACTTCTACATGTCATATCCTCAATCCACTGTCTCTGGCAGAATTAATTCCCACTCTACTTACACAGAAAGGATAGATGCAGAGTTTAGAGGCATCGTACTGTACTAAAGCTTAGAATATATTTGTATTATAGTTATTACATGTCTGTTTCCAGTAAAACTGGAGTCTCTTGAGGATTGGGGCAATTTCTCATTTCTTTTGGAACCCAACAGCTTACACACAGTAAGTAATCAGTCAGTACTTAGTTGAATAAATGGAGTTTTACAGGTTTACAAGTGTAATTGTTTAAGGTTAGTGTTTTTCCATTTTACTGACTTAAAAAGACATACATAACCCTTAGAATCACTCAGTGACCTGGTAGGAATGTCTATTAAATGGCAGACTCAGAGATGTTGCATATTTTTCAAAGAGTTCTAAACATTCTTCCTTTCTGAACTTCCTTTCTGTACACAGGATAATACATCAACAAGACTTGCATTAGAAAAACTTTCCTTTGCAATATTCATAGCATAGTCATTGCTATTGTGCTCATTTTTTACATGAGAAAACATTAGCACATAAAAGCTTGACTAATTTACCAGCCTTTCTTGGTGAGTTAACAACAGAGCCACAGCTAGGAGCCAAGATTTACTGAATCCCCATGTTAATCTCAGTCCATTGAGCCATCCATCCTGTGGCCCAGTCAAGCTAGACTTAGGAAGAATAGGGTTGAAACACTTCCTCTGTGACTGGCCACTAATAGTAGGGTATGGTTTGAATCAACTGCTTTCCTGTAGGGGTAATGAGTCAACAATAACCAATTCCTGTTCTCTCTATAATGTCTCGCTAATTTGAATCAAGCACATGACAGTTGTCTATGGTTTTATCTTTGGGCATGAAACAGAGTGAGGCCAATAGATACAGCTTTAAACTCATCACAGGCTAAACTCCTTTGTAAAACTCTACCTTAGCCTCGAGGCATAAAGATCTTTCCCAAGTGCTAGATTCCTTGAAAATTTTATGTTAAAGGGAAAAAAATATAAAACTTGCCAAGTTATGCATTGAATGTGACAACCTTCAGTACATTTGGATGTTTCTAAGAGATGTTTCCCAAATTACATTCGGATTTTCTGCATGCTAAGGGAAACAATTTGCATGTCATCAACAGATACATGAAAATTCCAAGCTGTGTTAGAAAAACTTTATAAACATAAACATTTGGTATGCCAAATTTTATGCCTAAGCATCAAAGGAATAATAGCTTACTCACTGTTCTGTATTTAAGATGTCAGCTGGGTCAAACCCATGATGGATGATGAGTGTGGTGCTTTCATTAAAGAGAAGGATGAAAATGTTAGGCAGCTTTCAGAATGCATAATAAGTAAGCATATGAGAAAAAATGAGGAAAAGTGTGTAAGAATACCCTAATCAATGTAAAATCAGTCCTCTTTTAAGTTTAATATTACATAGAAAGGCAGCATCAATTAAACACACATACACAGGTGTGGACCCCCCTCCACACACACACACACCCCTGAGCATTAAGGCCCTTCTCTGAAATTATGTAACTATATTACTTTGTGCCGGTCACAAACTCTGAGCCTGGCTCCTAATTTATATTATTAGAAGAGTGGTATCTTCCTCATAGGACTATTGTGAATATTAAAATGAATAAATACATGAAAATCTGTTATACTTATGAAAAGCTTTTTCCATGATAGGCAATAGAAACAATGGAATAAATGTAATAAAGTCCAAAATGTGAAAAGCTAATGAGATACAGATAAATGTAAAGATGTAAATGATACATAGTAAGTATAATGCTTTTTAATATATTTTTTTAATTTTCTGATTTTTGAATTAGGACTCCATTTGCAGAAAGATAACTAGTTTTTTCTGTCTATACACAAAAACCGCCTCTTAAGGCAGGCTGGGTTATAGGATACCTGCCATCGCCTGGCAAGCTCACCTCGGGACCAGCCCAACTCAGATTCACCTTTCCTACGGTGGCTGTCCCGCCTGCTCCTGCTGCAGGTGTGGCCTTGCTACTGAGCACGGAGAAAAAGACAAACCCTCCCTCCCTCCGTCTGGGAGCAGTAAGTACTCCAGGGATGAGCTTCTGAAATAGTTTCACGTTTTGTTATTCCCAATGAACATTTTCTGCTTTCTCTCCCTTTTGTGCTTTCTTTTTATTTTCCTCCATTTTCGTATTTATATTTTATTTTTTGATGAACTTATTTTATCATTTCCTTTGTGATCTGTACTCATCTCACACTTGTTTTCTTTTTTCCAGAATTTCTTTCTTTCTTTCCTTTTTACAACTTTATTCTTCTCTTTCTTTTAGGGACTTGTGAAATACTTAAATTTCTATTAAAGTCAGAAGAAACAAATTAATTTTGGGGTGAACAAAGTATTTTAATAAATGATATTAATATATTTATCTTTATGCCAACAGTTATAAAATTTAACACATTGCCACACTAGGAAAAAAATTTTCCCTGGGGCTGCAGTGTTTTATTACAAAAATAGAATAAAAACTTCAAAA